>RCUC01106894.1:0-15337 GCA_003697995.1 Taxidea taxus jeffersonii
AAAAAAAAAATTCTTTTTTTTTTCCTAGTAGGCTTCAAGCCCCCCATGACCCTGAAATTAAAAGTCACATGCTCCACTGACTGAGCTATTCAGGCACCCCAGAATTATGTTTTAGAAGGGAAAGGTCTTATTCAAGGTCCCGTGACTGGTTAGCTAGAGCAGAGGCCAGGAGTCTTTGGTTTCATCATAATGCTAGGAGGACACGTGGGGCCCTCACAAAGTAATGAACACTTTGGGAAAGAAGCTACAGGGCTGTCTTGGAAAAGCTGAACTCTGTGGAAAGGTTCTGGGGAGTCTATTAGTGTATAATGACTTTGGAAAGTTTCTTGAAATCCTTCCAGTTAAGACTGAATTCACAGGAACATCATATTGATTTATATGCAGGTGACCAGAAAAAGCAACTCTGAATACAAAGAATTTGAATTATCTGATACCCCTTGTTCTAACAGCAGAAGGGGAAAGCATTCATTCTTGGTTAAAAAAAAAAAAATGAAGTCCGATGATTTGCCTTTGGCCTTTTTCCCCAAGGAAAAAACTTTTCTGTTTTCACTTTCCCTTTAATGATAGCACTTTGCATTTGTTCAAAGTGACTGAGTTCCTCGTTGAAGGGCTCCTTGCAGTGACAGAGCCACCTCCGTGAGCTTAGGGCGCCAGTGTCACTACCGAGTTTGTTATAGTTCATAATATTTATTTCTGCTCTTTTCCATATTGGCACCCTGGCATTTGTGTTCTCCAATTTGCTTTTCCTGACGCTCTCTATACACACAGGTGACTCCATTGCTAGCCCGTCTGTCTTTCTCGTTCACAGTCCCTGTGTTTCTCCTTTGTTCTTCAACCAAACCTCTGATAATGAGGAACTTTACTGTCTTTCCACATTATTCGTTATTTGTTGCAGTGTAACAAATCACCCCAGATTTGGTAGCTTTAAATGACAAACGTTTATTATCTCACAGTTTTTGGGGATCAGGAATCCAGACATTGGCTCAGAGCCTCTCATGAGGTCGTGGTTAAGGGCTTGGCCAGGCTGCAGCCATCTGAAGGGATGGAAGATCCATTTTCAAGCTCTCCCTCATTGGGCTGTTGACAGGAGGCTTCCGTTCCTTGCTGTGTGAGACTTTCTATAGCCTTTCCCCATTAGTGATCCAGGAGAAAGGAGGTTGTGAGGCCACACCAGAGGGAAACTCTGGTCTGTTTTTTTTTTTTTTTTTAAGATTTTATTTATTTATTTGACAGACTGAGATCACAAGCAGGCAGAGAGGCAGGCAGAGAGAGAGGGAGGAAGCAGGCTCCCTGCAGAGCAGAGAGCCCGATGCGGGGATCGATCCCAGGACCCCGGGATCATGACCCGAGCCTAAGACAGAGGCTTTAACCCCCTGAGCTACCCAGGCGCCCCAACTCTGGTCTTTTTATAACCTACTTTTGGAAGTGACATCCTATTACTTCTGTCCTATTCTGTTCAATAGGTATGATTCAGTAAGTCCAGTCCCATACTCATTCAGAGGGAAATTAAATTCTCCTTCTTAAGGGAGGAGGACCAAAGAATTTATGGACATATCTTTAAAACCATCATACTAGGTAATTATTGATGGTATTACAACTATGTGCTAGACACTGTGCTTAGCTTTGGGGTTTTAACAAGGTCTCCAGCTGCAGGATAATTTTAGTGTAGAGTGCAAGCTCTTTTCTTCTTTTTACGTCCTTTCTGTTCCCTTTTGTCCAAGAATGCACCACTGAGAACTCATCTTTTTTCGAATTCTTTGCTAATGGCTGCTGGTGGTTAACAGCCTGACAATAGTGGTTGACAATTTTCATTCGATCTGGAGCATCAGGGCTGGAGGAAACTGAATCCTTTTATTAAAATTAGAAATCTCTCTGAAGTTCTTGGAGAGCCAGTGATTTTGTAGTTGTCTCATAGTTCTTAGATAGTCTAATCTTTTTTTTTTTTAAGTCTTCTCTCTTTACTTTTCCATTTTGGATTTTTTTTTCTTTCTTTCTTTTTTTTTTTTTTTTTAAGATTTTATTTATTTATTTGTTATAGAGAGAGAGAGAGCGAGCACAAGCAGACAGAGTGGTAGAAGCAGGCTCTCTGCCGAGCAAGGAGCCCGATGTGGGACTCGATCCCAGGACGCTGGGATCATGACCTGAGCCGAAGGCAGCTGTTTAACCAACTGAGCCACCCAGGCGTCCCCCATTTTGGATGTTTCTATTGACATATTCTCAAGTGCAGAAGAGTTCTTCTATTGCTGTGTCCAGTCTCCTAATGAACCCATCAAAGACATTTTTCATTTTGGTTACAGTGGCTTTTTTTCTTTTAATTTATTTATTCATTTTAAGTAATCTCTACACCCAATGTGGGGCTTGAACTCACAACCTTGAGATAAAAAATCACATGATATTCTAACTGAGCTAGCCAGGTGCCTCTACTGTGGTTTTGATCTCTAGTATTTTTTTTTTCTCTTAGATTTCCCATCTTTCTGCTAACATTAGCTATCTGTTCTTGCATGTTGTCTACTTTTTTCCCATTAGAATCTTTACTGTATTAAACAGAGTTGTTTTAAATTTCTAGTTGATAAATTCAACATCTTTGCCATGTCTGATTCTGATTCTGTTGTTTCCTCTGTCTCTTCAAACTGTGTTTATGCCTTTTAGTATACCTTGTAATTTTTGGTTGAAAGCAGGGCATGATGTATTGGATAAAAGGAACTCCTGCAAAAAGTCCTTAGGGGATGTGGTGGTAAGGTGTGAGGGGGAGGGGGTGTGTTCTATAGCCTTACGATGAGGTATTAGTCTTTTACTGGGGGACCATGAACTTCACCCGGGCTTCTCAGTGTTTCCTGACCTTAGGTGGGTCAAGAGGGCTAGAGGTGGCTAGAGTTGGGTATTTCTCTTCCTCTAGGTCAGTCAGGCTCTGATAAAACCTCAGGAGATTAGGCTCTGGTAAAATAATATCTTTTGAGGGCAGGTCTTATTTAGACAGAATGCTCTGGCATTTTTCAAAATGGTTTCTTTTCCTCCTCCCCCTGTCAGAAGCACCGGGGAATTTTTCTCCCATCTTCTCTGTGAGAACCTGGTAGAACCCCTGGATGTAAAACTCACAAAATTTATTTCCCCAGCCTAACCTCAATGCCCCCAGTGCTTGGGTTACCCTGGAGTTTTTTCTCTTAGCCTTGTGCACTATATATAGCACATATATATATAATTTCCTATAGCAATTCATCAATTACTCCTCAGGTTTTCCTTTTCCCTCATTGCTTCACATAGAGGTTTCTGCTCTGATAACTTGTAATTCTCTGAGTCTGCTTGTCTGTCTTTCCCATTTTGGTGGCAGTGGTTTACCCTGCAACCTCACTTCTCACAAATCTAAGAAGAGTTGTTGATTTTTTTTTTTTATAACTGACTTTTTTTTTTTACTTTATTTAAGCTTTATTTAAACATATAATGTAACCCCACCACCCTCTCCCAACCCCTCTTCCCCCCACCCCCCTCAGTTTGTTTTATGACATTAAGAGTCTCTTTTGGTTTGTCTCCCTCCCGATCCCATCTTCTTTCATTTCATTCAGCTTTTTACTTGTTGTTCAGATGATGTGACAATTTTCAATCTCCTTACAAGCTGACTGGAAATCAGAGGTTTTGTAACATTATTATAATGATCATATCACCATTTTTTCTGTCCCATTTTATGCTCAGACTTATTGAATAATTATTATATACCATGCTCTTTTTAAAAAAAATTAATTAATTGATTTTAAAAGGGAGAGCATGTGTGAGTCAGGGGAGGGGCAGAGAGAGGGAGAAGGAGAGAGAATCTCAAGCAGATCCCACACTGTGGGCAGAGTCAATGCAGGGCTTGATCCTATGACCCCAAGATCCCGACCTGAGCTGAAACCAAGAAGTCAGACATTTAACCAATTGTGCCGCTCAGGCATCCTGCCATGCTCTGTTCTACGGGCTCTATGTGGGTTATCAATAGTCTGATGAAAATAGTCCTGATTTAGTTTGGGTTTTCTAAGAGCAGAGCCTGCAACAGTGATTTGTGTGCCTGAGATTTATTAAAGAGAATGAGTTTAGGAAAAACTGGCAAGAGAGAGAGGGAAGCAGAATAAGGAAAGAGAAGTTGATACACAAGGGCAGGATTTCAGGTGAGAATGGGATTCCAGTGATCCAGTGGAAGTTCCAGAGTGTAGATTGTACCTTGTTTCATTGTTGAGGAAGGGAGGAAGGGAGAAGGGCTTTTATACCCCACCTCAGCTAGTCATTAGTTACTAGCCATGCTGAGGGTCCTCCTACTCTTTCCATTTTATGGATGAAGAAATTGAGGCATGGAGAGGTTGAATAAATTGCTTACATTCACATGGCCAGAAAGTGGTAGGACTGTGTTTGGACACCAGGCATTTTGGCTCTGCAGATATATTTTTATGTTGTATTCAACTACTCATTTCATTTTTAAAAAATATTTATTTATTTATTTGACAGATAGAGATCACAAGTAGGCAGAGAGGCAGGCAGAGAGGAGGAAGCAGGCCCCCTGCTGAGCAGAGAGCCCGATTCGGGACTCAATCCCAGGACCCTGGGATCATGACCTGAGCCGAAGGCAGAGGCTTTAACCCACTGAGCCACCCAGGTGCCCCTACTTATTTCATTTAATCTTCCAAATGCTTAATAAGGTAGTTGGGGTGTCAATGACTATTCTGATTTTTTTCAGATGAGAAAAGTGTAGGTCAGATCTGGTCTGTCTGCCTGCCTGCCTGCCTTCTTTCCTTCCTCCTTCCCTCCCTTTCTTCCTCTTTCTTTCATCCAGGTCCTGATCTTGTTCTGTCTCCCTGTAATTCTTTGCTCTCTTAAAACAACCAGAGTTTGTTTCCCTGATCATATGATTAAAACAGTGATTATCTGATTTAGGAGACTATAACTTGTAGAGATAGGGTATCCATACCTTAAGCTATGATTGAAATGGACAACCTTCTCTAGTCAATAGGGGATTGGCCCTCACTTTTACTTAGATATTATTTTAAATCAGTAGCTGGCTATCTGTCAAGGGAATGGTTTTACTGCTTTGTAATTGCAAAGTAACAAGAACAACATCCTGCTGCTAAATTCCTGATTGCAGAAGAATTAAAATTGTGTAAAAAATTATGCATGGAAGGAACTTAAGATGTTATTGGTGAGAATCATACAATTATTTATTATCTTCATCAGTATTCTGGAAGAACAGGAATTATAAGAAATCAAGGAGATTATAAATTTCAGCAGAGAAGGAAGAAGATATTTCACTTGGAGAAAAGCTATTTCATTGGAGAAAAATAGCTTGAAATGGAGCTTTTTTTTTTTTTTTAAAGATTTTATTTTTTATTTACTTGACAGAGATCACAAGTTGGCAGAGAGGCAGGAAGAGAGAGAGAGAGGAGGAAGCAGGCTCCCCACGGAGCAGAGAGCCCGATGTGGGGCTCGATCCCAGGACCCTGGGATCATCATGACCCGAGCTGAAGGCAGAGGCTTTAACCCACTGAGCCACCGAGGTGCCCCTGAAATGGAGCTTTTTAACAGTCAGCTTTTGGGAATCCATTTCCTGGAAGTTTCAGGCATGTACTAATGCCAACAGGACAAAGTTTGCACTGAAACACCATAGCAGCACCAATGACAGCACATTGACTGCTTTGCTTCTTATGCCTCAATTCCTTTAAATCCCCATAAATCTGATTTCCACCTAGTTAGTCATGGTTGTTCCCAGATTCATTCTCTTCTCTTTCCCTGTTCTGTCTGTATCCAACAGACATTTTTGAGTAGGTTTGTCGAGTGGGAACTAGCTGAAGACTGTGGGTGATTTCTCTGGTAGTGGCTCAGTCTCCTGGGTCATTTTCAGTTCTGGAGACCATGCCCTTTTCCTGTGGTACCAGTTTGTGCACAGCCTCTGCCCTAATTCTAGTTCCTACCAGCAGTTCTGGTTTCTGGGCTCCGGTCTCATCATTTCCTTCTTGTGTTCCAAGCCCTAGGGCTGTTGCTAACCTCTACATTGCCCCATTGTCCACTTTGTGTCTCAGTTCTTCTATCAGTTGGGTAACCAATTTTCTGTATTAAATTTTAAGCTGCCTCTCCTCAATTTTTATTTATGCCTCCTAAAGCTCCCTTCTTGCCCGTTTTGCTTTTCCCTCCAACACTCCCTTAACTAAGTGAACTCATCTACTCCCACATATTCAACCATCATCTCTGCCTCATGTGTCCTTGTCTCTAGTGCCAATTCTCAACCTGATCACAGGATGTCCCCACCTAGCAATGCTGCACAACCTTTGGGATCTGGATGCCTCAAGTTACTTAAAGGAAAATGGTGTTGGTGGGGAGTTGCTCAACTCAGAAATATTTGGAGATTTGAAATCAGGGGTGGGGGGCACCTGGGTGGCTCAGTTGGTTAAGTGTCCTACTCTTGATTTCAGCTCTCATGTTCTCAGGGTCATGAGACTGAGCTCCAAGTTGGGCCCTGCACTGTGCATCCAGCTCTGCTTAAGATTCTCTCTCCCCTCTCTCTCTCTCTGCCCCTCCCTGCTAGCTTGTGCATGCCCGTGTGCTCTCTCTTTCAAAAAACAAAACAAAAGCAAAAACTTGGATGAAATCTGTGGTAGGGAATGGCAATAAGTATAAGGAATATTGTGGGTAGGTGACTTGAAATTTAGATTATTTTTCTGCTTTCCACATGCATGGCTCTAGTCCAGGATCTTGAGCTGCAGTGCCCACAGAGTTCCAGGCAGGTGACATAATTGATTACAGTGGGCTGGGTAAAAGACAAATGGTCTCTTGATTTATGTTCTTTTTATACAGAACTGCTTTGTGTGCATATTAAAACAGGTTAGGAATACTCGTCCCTTCCATAGGAAAATGTCCTCTTCCATTTTTCAGGAAAAATTCTGCCCTCTTGGTCTATTGTTTTCCCATTTTGGTAGAGACATAAATATAGAAAAATGCTCTCCTACTATGAAAAAATACCCCTGCAAGCCTGATGTTGATTGACAAGTCAAAGGTGAAAACTGACACTTGACCTCAATGTTAGGCATGTAAGAGAAGGTGGCAGGGCCTGAGGAAAATTGGAGAGGGCATACCCTGTCTAAATGGGCTGTAGTTCGATCTGGATGGTTGTTGTCCTATAGGAAATGGAGCTGGTGTTGTTAGATGATCCAATTCTTAGAGAAAAGTTGGAGGTTTTTTTATGTGGTATCTCTTGGTTTAAAAACACTTGGAAACATGTGCTATCTTTTTTAAAATTAATATATAATGTACTATTTGTTTCAGGGGTACAGGTCTGTGAATCATCAGTCTTACACAATTCACAGGACTCACCATAACACATATCCTCTCCAGTGTCCTTCACCCAGGCCCCCTATCCCTACCCGACCCCCAGCAGCCATCAGTTTGTTTCCTGAGATTAAGAGTCTCTTATGGTTTGTCTCCCTCCCTGGTCACGTGCTGTCTTTGATTTGAAAATATCTATACACATATGTTCTATGGGCCAAACAAAACCTATATGCTAACATGCCTGAATGCTGAACGCTGAATTTCCTGTGGATTCGGTTTGTGGCTCCCAGTCTAGTCCCAGTCTCCATGCTAAGTCTTTTTTTAAGATTTTTTTTTTTTATTTGTTAGAGAGAGAGAGAGAGAGCACAGGCAGACAGAGAGGCAGGCAGAGGCAGAGGGAGAAGCAGGCTCCCTGCCGAGCAAGGAGCCCGATGTGGGACTCGATCCCAGGACGCTGGGATCATGACCTGAGCTGAAGGCAGCCGCTTAACCAACTGAGCCACCCAGGCGTCCCTGCAGGTAGCCATTTTAGAAGGTTGCTTTTACTTTTTATTTTTTTTAAGATTTTATTTATTTGAGACAGAGAGAGAGAGAGAGCGCAAGCATGAGGGAGCAGGGGGAGGGGCAGAGGGAGAGAGAGAGAGAAACCCATGCTGATCGCAGAGCCCAATGCTGGGCTTGATCTCCTGACCCTGAGATCATGACCTGAGGTGAAATCAAGAGTTGGACGCTTAACAGAAGGAGCCTTCCAGGTGCCCCGTGCTTTTTACTTTTAAAAGTATTATTTGCCGTTCAGGGGCACCTGGGTGGCTCAGTAGGTTAAAGCCTGTGCCTTCGGCTCAGGTCATGATCCCAGGGTCCTGGGATGGAGCCCCACATAGGGCTCTCTACTCAGCGGGGGGCCTGCTTCCCTCTCTCTTTGCTACCTCTCTGCCTACTTGTGATCTCTGTCTGTCAAATAAATAAATAAAATCTTTAAAAGAAAAAAAAGTAGTATTTGCTGTTCACAAACACACTTCGCTTTTTACTCTCCCTTCCCTCATTTCTCAAGGTAGGATAATCACAATCAGATAGCTTTGGTGATATCCCATTATTATTAAACATTAGATCCAGGCTTTAACATTTCCTTTAATATGGCTGTGAAATCCCATCTGCTTTCTCTCCTTATGCTAGTCTCCAGTCTCCCTTATTCTTCTCTTAAGTCTATCAATCCCTTCCTGCTTTCAATTCTTCATCATTCCAGATGAAGTTTCATGGTGTACTCATCTTTCAATATCTCCCCTGCTGGCATCTTTAATTTGTTTGTACCCATGTCCATCTTCTACACCCATCCTGCAACCCCCCCAAATCATATCTTCTTCATATCAGGGGTGCTTCTTCTCCACCATGTACTGGTGTAGATGCCCAATGTCAATGGAGTGTACAACTCTGTGTGGCGATCTTTTAACGTTGCATTCCACACTCTCCCACTTTTCTCAGGCTCCCATCCCCATGCCAGCTTCCTCACTTTCTGTGGAAAATCTTATTTACTGTTTCTCAGGAAAAGGGTAGGCAGGAATTGCTCCCTTACACACGTTTGTCTGTGCAGCACCAGCCTTTACGTCTGGTCTTGTCGTCATTGGCTTTCTCTTTCTCTTCATTGGCTTCTTCCCTCCAGAATAAAAACACTTTCAAAATTTTCCCATTAGAAAAACACTGGCAATAAAAGAACATCTGTTGATAACCCAGTTTCTCTTCATGATAGGATCCTCCCCATCCCCAGCTCTTTCCTTCTCATCACAGTCAAGTCTCAGGAAGGGCTGTCTACACTGCCTCTCCTTCATTTACTCTTCAACCCTCAGTAATCTGCTTCCTGTGCCCATCTTGAAAAGGTTACCAGTGATTTTGCAGTTGTTAAATCCAATACACACGTTTCGGTTGACATTTTATTTGAACTTTATGGGACATTTGGCCTTTTGGACCACTCCATTCTCAAAATTCTTCCCTTAATTTCCTTGGCACTGTTCTGGTTAATCTAGCTGTCTTGTTCCTTCTCAGTTTCCTCTGTTTTGTACTTAAAAATTGGTTTCCCCCAGGGTTCTCCTTTCAGCCTCCTTGCATTTCTTATTCTATATCTTCTGTTTGGGCAGTCTCATCTATGTTTATGACTTCGGTCACCGCTTAGGTGCTATTATTTCCACATTCTCCATGTGTAGACTAGACTCTTCTCCTGAACTCCTGAACTTGCCTATTTTATCAGTTTTGCCTATTCTATTCTATTTTATTCATTCCCTCTCTCCCTCCCTCCCTTTCTCTCTCTCCCTCCCTCACTCCCTTTCTTTCCTTCCTTCCTCCCTCTTTTGCTTCCGTCTTTCTTTCCTTCCTTCCTTCCATCCATCCATCCTTCCTTCCTTCCAAGGGAGTGAAAAAGAAAGAGAGTGTGCACACCCAGGGCATGCAGGCAACAGCAGGGGGAGAGGGAGGGACAGAGAGGCAAAGAGAGAGAGAGAGAGGGAGAGGGGAGAGAGAGAGAGAGAATCCCAAACAGCCCCATGCCAGGGTAAAGCTGACCTGGGGCTCCATCTCCTGACCCTGAGATCATGATCCTGAGGTCATGACCTGAGCTGGAATCAAGAACCTGAGTCTTAACCAGTTGAGCCACCCAGGGGCCCTGGCTATGTCTGGTCCTTATTGCCTCTTTTCCACCACGTTGCCTCTCTTTTCTGTTTAGACACTTTCGTCTCTGGAAGGAAATGCCTGGACTCTGTGATCTGCCTCACCTGCTCCCAGTTCCAGCATTCCCTGCAGAGCAGTCACACACCGGCCAAAGCACAGCGTTCGAGTCTCCCAAGAATCCAGCCCCGGAAGGCTTCCTACTTAAGGAAGAATTCCTTGCTTGACGTTGTCAGAGATCACAGAGGCTGACACAAACTGTGGACCAGAGAAGAAAAATTTCTGGCTCTTGTGCTATTAAAACTGAATTCAAAGCCTCAGGGTTCTTGAGCTTCCTGCAGGATGATTTGACTATTTCCTCACAGGTAGACCCACCTGGAGCCTGTCAGGCTGTGCTAGTCTGGATTTCCTCATCTTGTTATTTTCCTCTATTTTATGAGTGAGGGAAACAGATTGGGATTTAGGCTCATGAATACAACTTCCTCACTCTTTTTCTTCCCTCTGTGTCTCAAATCTTCTCCTGCTTCCCATTCTCCCCTCAGCTGTCAGTGTGAGCTTTCTTGTATTAAATCAGACTCCTTTCCTTCCATCTCCCAATGGCAGCACTCAGACAAGAATAGAGACGTGGTCTGTTTGGTTCGGGGCATGGCAATGTGGAGTTCTCCCTTTTGAAGCTTCAGGGTTCTTGTAACACAGCCTTCCTTCCCATTAGGAGAAACTCTAAACTTGCCTCAAAGTTCAACCTCATAGGCCGTTATCCGCTCTGCCAATCTGACTTGAAGGGGTCCTGCAGCCTTCAGTGAGCACTCAGTATGTGTTGCTGCCTTACTAAGTGCTCTTTGTCTCTAGCAGCCCCCTCCTTCCATTGCTTCCGTGTTGCCCCTACTTCCTAGCCCGTGGATGGTCCCAACACGAAGTCTTGGAAAGGCAGGGACAGAGTGAGGAAGTTTTCAGAGAAAAGCAACAGAAATGATTCAGGGAAGAAAGGGATTGTCATATGAGGAAAGATAAAAAGAGGTATATTTATCTGCCTGGGCTGGGCTCTGGCTCAGAAAGGACATGAACACCCAAGAGGGCAGAGAACGGGCTACATCTCTTTTTTTAAGTACTTCACCGCTCTAGCTCAATACTTCTCTCCCTGTGGTCTCCGCTGAAATTCAACGAGGATTTATTGAGTGTAGGAAGTTTTGCTTTTAGATTCACTGTGTTTCCAGAGGATGCATCTTAAGTGGATTGCTTGTAAAGTAGAAACCCGAGGGCACCTCTGTGCGCATCTTCGTCTGAGCTGAGATACATGGCATCGTTTTTGGAAGTCGTCACACAAGTGGGGTGAGATGGCAAGATGTGATTTCTGTACCTAAAGGAGATCTGAAAGGTCATCTAATCCTCATTTTATAGGTGTGAAGGTGGAAGCTACAAGGAGAGAGGTGATTTGCCCCGTCGTGTAATGAAGTTGGTGACCAGGGAGTCAGGGAGGCATCCTGATTAGGAAGAATCGCTTGAACAAAAGCTGTGGAAAAAAAAAAAAAGGGCCAGGTCGATCATATGTAGATAGATTGAGGGACTGCTTTGTACCAGGCTTAGTTCCAATTTTTGAGGTCCAGCCAGAAAATCAGGCCGCTCCCTGCCCTCATAATACTTACAGTTTTTTAAAAAATATTTTTTATTTATTTTTTAGAAAGGAAGAGAGAGAGAGGGAGCACATGAGCAGGAGGAGGGGTAGAGAGAGAGGGAGAAGCAGGCTCCCCGCTTAGCAGGGAGCCCAACACGGGACTCCATTCCAAGACCGTAGGATCATGACCTGAACCGAAGGCAGATGCTTAACTGACTGAGCCACCCGGGCACCCAAACTTACACTTTCATAGAAATTATAGTGATTGGCAAAGTCCATGTTAAACCTAGCTGTCCCTCTGGATCTGACCCAAGCAGCCAAGAGTCAATGGACCAAAACATACAACTCTGCTTACTGGTCTCTCTTTAATTCATGAACACCTTTTTCAAACGAACACTTAACACAGCCCTGCAATTTTATTCTTTAACATTTTTTTTTTTTATTGGCTTGGAGTGGTTTAGAAATATGTCTGCTAAGTTTTGGAGATTTCTCCCATTAAGAGATAGAGTCTATGTCCCTGTCCTTAGATCTGGGCAAGACATTGTGATTGCTTCCATGACTGGAACACAGCAGAAGGGACATTGTGTGACCCTGATGATTCTGCCAGTTTCTCTTGGGACGCTAGGAGTCTTTGGCTGCTATGTGAAAGATCCAGTTCTCCCCAGGCCTCCATGTGCAGAGACCACATGGTTGGACCACATGTATGGACGGATATACAAACAGTTGACCCTTGAACAATGTGGCGGTTAAGGGCACCAGCCCCTGGGCCACTGAAACTTAACTCCTTAACTACTAATAGTCTACTGTTTCCCGGAAGCCTTACCAATAGCATAAACAGTTGGTCAATAGTTTGTATGTTGTCTATGTTATATATGGTATTTTTGTGGTAAAGTAAGCTCAAGAGGAGAAATGTTATGATCCTAGGAGAGAGAAAATACATGTATGGTACTTTACTGTATCTATCTATCTATCATCTGTCATCTACCTATCAAATCCACGTATCAGTGGACCATGCAGTTCAAAGCCATGTTGATCAAGAGTCCACTGTATAACCCATGTGTGCAGGTATATGTGTGTACATATGCATGGATGTGGTGGTGTTTGTGCATGCATGCATATGTGAGAGAGACACAGAGAGAGGCAGAGACAAAGAGAATGACAGAGAGAATGAGAGCGAGAGAGATCTAAGGAGCTGCAGCTGTAGATTTCCCAGCTCAGGAGCCAGACCTGTGGTTGCACGAACCTTGATGAGGAGCCCGTCCCACCCACAATCTGACTGCAGTTTTATGAGGAACCCTGAGCAAACACTGCCTTGCTGGGCACACTCAACCTTCAGACTAATGAGTGAAATAGGTGGTTATTATTATTATAGACACCATTTTGGGGTGACTCAAACATATAACTAATACATAACTAATGCACAAATATGGTTAGAAAAATCCAAACAGGGCTAGTAGGTATTCACCGAATAGGCTGTCCTAAGGGAAGCCACGTTTAAATCATCGCACACAATCTGTCATATACTTTTAAAGGACATTATTTGTATGATTCACTCACTCACTCATCCATTTCTTTTTTGGGCCCAGCTTCTGTTCTAGGGATACAGTGGTGAGCAAAACAGAGGTAATTCCCATCTTCATGATGTTTTCCATTTGTGATATATGTGGTGCACCTCATGAGGACCTTCAAAAGGTTCCTTTTCCTTGCCCAACTTCTTTTTTTTCTTTTTAAGATTTTATTTATTTATCTGTCAGAGAGAGACTGAGAGAGAGAGAGAGAAGTCATGAGCAGGGGGAGCTGCAGGTAGAGGGAGGAGCAGGCTCCCTGCTGAGCAAGGAGCCCAATGTGGGGCTCGATCCCAGGACCCCAGGATCATGACCTGAGCTGAAAGCAGATGCTTAACCAACTGAACCACCCAGGCATCCTGCTTGTCCAACTTCAGATCAAATTGGAATAGAAAAGATTGACATCGAAAGTCATTGACTAAAGATCACTTACCTCTATTGTTGCTCAGGGCTGAGTTGAAAGCTATAGGATGGTTGACAAACCACATGGACTTACTAATGCTGGTGTCCAGAGCTGGGCAGCCGTCCCCACCCCGTCACAGTCAGGGATCATCTCGAGTTGGCTTCCCTGTGGTGGGGACTGTTTGCTGAGGCACTGGGGAGGAGTGGAAAGGAGCTCTTGTCTCCTGTTGTAAGAGGGTGTTGCTGGGAAGACCATGGCCAGTGATTTCTCCCGAATTCTTCCAGAGCATGAACTACTCTACCTCCCCTGGTTTGAACACACAAAAGGGCAGAGAGGGGTCAGAGGTGCATCACTCCTGGGGACTCTCTCCATATGGAAAGGGATGAGTGTTCTCTCCTCACAGGGAGGAAAATAAATCAACAGAGGTAAAATTTCCATTGTTGATGTGTCCCTTAAGTTGGGGTTCATGGTAATTTACTAATTTATCCACGGGCATTTCAACTGTTCCCTTATTTTGTTCTTACAATGATGCAGCACTGAACTTCCTGGGACATAGATCTAGTAATATATTTCCTGACTTGCTGGTGCTAAGTAATTTCAGGAGCAGAGCTGCTGGATCAAAGGGAATGTGCATTTTGATGGCTAGTGCTGAATTGCTCTCCAAGAATGTTGCACTGGTATTCATTCTTCCCATCAGCGGTGTAAGAAAGTAGTTACAGCCTACAACAAGAGAAGCATAAAGTCTGTTTTAAATGGTGCAGATAGAATGTTCCACTTATACAAAATCATATAAAGTGAGAGCAGATATGTTTACAGAGCGTTTGTTAGGCATTTTACTCATCGAATCTTACTTAACCCTCCTTCCTATGAAGAGGGTATTATAATCTCCATTTCAAAAAAACAGTGATATTGAGGCTAACCAAAATTAAACTGCCCAATGTCGCGGAGTTCTGGATGGCAGAGAGGATCTGGACGCCGGCAGCGTGGTTTCTGCAGTTGTGCCCAGGGCGCTGGACTCCAAAAAGCCACATGATGAGCCAGCTGTGACACACAGTGGCTCTGTGAAGAAGAAAAGATTGTAATAACATGGTGGCACTGTAAAAAGAGGAATTCTTTTAAGAAAAGGCTCTGCTTTCATGCAAATGTTCCTGATAATAAGGAGTATGAAAGAATCATTGACAATGTGTGGTGTATATAAGAATTGCTAAATAAAATGTTTTCCAAAGATTTGCATGAGGCATCAGCTGGGTTTTGATGCTTGTTGGTTGTTGAAAATGTTTATTCATGTTGAACAATGATTATTTATTGAAAGTACCATCTATTTAAATCAAATTATCTCCATAACTGAATATTTATATGGATGCTTTATTGAGTATTCCTAAACATTTGCCCAAACCCCAAACGATTTATTCACAGTTATAAATGTTTACTTCTTTAGAGTAAAAAATCGCTTAAAAGGAACTTAAAAGCAAATTGACATTTCTGTAGTTTGTGAACATCTGCAATGCTTTCTGCACATTAGCTGTGAGATATTTCTGCCTTAGAAAACGGTTAGATATTCTAATTATTTATGTTAAATAAAATATTTAAAATTTACACAGCATCTCTTTTATTGTGTGTTACATAACGGCAGCAGCTCTTGGCTCTGGGAGAGGCTTGTAATAGATAGATTCTGAGATTTTTTTCAAACACCTCAGCTTTCCGCCAGCATTTAATTAGCTGAGACCCCATTTATTTCGCAGTACACTCCAGCGCCATGAACATTAGGCCTTAAATAATCCTGGGCTGAATGAGATGCCAGTATGAGCTGTAAAAAAAAAAAAA
>RCUC01106895.1:0-195019 GCA_003697995.1 Taxidea taxus jeffersonii
AAAAAAAAAAAAATGTAGTCAAAAGAGGTTGTGTGGGAGAAGTTACACTGGCCAGCTGCCTTGATATCATGTACACACAAGCAAATAGTGGCCTTTCAGACTGGTCACCACACCCGCAGGGAAGCGTGGTAGGCCGACCCCAGCCACCGCACGCCGAAACACAGCACAACAACATGGCATTTACTTTAACAAGCAAGGAGGAATCATCAGGGAGGAATGGAAAATGGGTCCTGACTCTGGGAGATGGTGGCTGAGGACATTTTACACTTCTTTGTAAGCTTCCCATAACGGATCTGGAAAATGTGAAAGGGCCGGCAGTCTTTCGAAATGCAAGGTTCCGAATACTATTGCACCACATTTTCAAATAACCCACAAGTTCTGCCAACAGTTAAACGTGAAATTTCATGTAATAGAGATAGAGAACCTTGGGTCCTTTATATTTGAATATATGCATGGCTCCCCAAATTTAAAGTGGTGCTTTCTGAAAACTTTTTTTTTAGCTGTTTTACTTGTGTTATTTTGAATACTGCCACACAAGAACTAAAAATCTCTGTCATTTCTTAAAGAGTTTAAACAAACAATATTAAAATACCATCTTCCGTCACATTGAAAGGCAGTTGGATATGTTTTTCCTCCATATTTACATATACAGAGTTCTGATCTAGAAAACCAATACAATAAACCATTTTATGTTTTAAAAACAGGCAGTCTTTGGTGACGCAAAGGCAGAGATTTTTTTTGTTACCTCCTGCCTATTTCGCTCTGTCTCATAAAGTGAATATTGTTGGCACTGTCAGAAAGTTCTAAATACTGCTCAACAGACAAAACAAAATACCCATCATAACCTTGTACCCTTCCGGTGCTCAAAAGCTGCTGCTTTTCCCCCTCTGTCCATGCTCGAATACCCTCCTCCCCTTCTTGCAGTCTCCTCTGTTCCTTAGTCCAGGCCTGGGCCACAGCGCGCTGTCTGGCAATCTCCAACACGTGATTCTTTTCTTCTTCGACAGTTGTCCCATACCGGATGTTAAAGCACAGAGCCCCATGCTGGAGCTGGATATCCGCAAACCGTCTAGTCCTCCCATTCAACACGGAAGTCATCTGGGACACAGTGACATTGACACCATTCTCTAGAATCCGCCTCCCCCCAGTGTTACCAATGAGCACCAGGTCTTCCTCCAGAGACCCAAGCTTAATGAAGTAGTGAGTGTCCCTCCCCTCTATGGTAAAATGTAGGTTTTCCAGGTAATGAGCATTATTGAGAATGGCAGCAAGCCGCCTGCTATCTTCATTTGCTACTCCTATAATATCCGCTGTTACTATGCCATCCTTGATGGCGAATTTTATACCTTTTCCAAAAACAGAAGGAACAGCAGCAAACCGTGGTTGCTTCCCTCCTTCAAGGCACCGTCCATCATTGTATCGGGGAGTCATAGGAAGTTGGTCCAAGGAAATGAAATTCCTGAGCTGTTTCTGGAGCTCACACTGAATACCTAGAATAGTCTAGGAAAGAAGAAAGCACAGTGCAAATGCTTGGTGATTGTGAACAGCACCTTCTTGCTTTACTGTGCTGGTGAGTGATTTCACAATAAGCCCAAATCAGAATCTCTTCACCAGAGATTTGGTAAAGACAAGACTAACAGGTTACTTGGTCACCTGGCATATACTTCTTGAGGTCTTGATGAGTTAAACATAAGGAAGTGTGTTCAAACTTGGTATCATAGAATCTCAGAACTAGAAGTCACTTCAAGTTAAGTAGGTCCAGCTCTCCCAAAACAAAGACATTTCAACTTCACCAATTTAACTAATACTGACTAGCTGTTTGTTAGTATATGTGGTGTGATACATTAGTCACAGTGAGGAGTAGAGACGGCTTACGGCATTATTCCTGCTTTTAAACAGATTATGACCTTCTAAATAACCACAGCAAATCAGCAAGAAATTCACTTATCTTCTTAAATGGGCTTAAAAAAACCCTTTTTATTATGGGAATTTTCAAACATACTAGGAAATAAAGAGAATAATGAACCTCCAAGTATCCACAACAAAGCTTCAGCAATTTCAAAATTTTGATTAACTTTTTAAAAGGACTTTTAATTATAAAAAGGACTGTTAATTACTTTTTAATTGCAAAATTACTTTTCCATATTATGTGTATTTACAAAACAGAATAAGCCTACAGTACCTATTTAGATTTGTCTTTCCCTTATAATTTTTTAAAAAGATTTTATTTATTTGAGAGAAAGAGAGAGAGAGCATGAGTGGGGGTAGGGGGACCAGGGGCAGAGGGTGAGGGAGAAGCGAACTCCCTGCTGAGCAAGGGAACCCGACTGGACCCCAGGACCCCAGGATCCTGACCTGAGTTGAAGGCAGATGTTTAACCAGCTAAGCCACCCAGGCGCCCCTAATTTAAATTTCAAGCCCTCCCATCCAAACTTCAGTTTTATTTTGTTGAAGTAGTTTTTCTTTCCTGCAAAGAGACACTCCTCCATTTCTTTCAATTGAAAGAAACAGTTATCTCTTGTTTTCATTTGTACCTCATATTCTTGATGAAATTATCTGCTGAACTGTGAATAGTTTTGTATTCTTATTTTCCCAGAGACTTTATCCCTATAGTATTTATTATTTTTACTTCACTGCTCTTACATACTTTTTCTTTGTCAGAATAATTTAATTCTGTTCTTCCCATGCCTTTAATGCGCTACACCCTAAATTATTTCACTATTGGAAATCTGAAGCTTTTATGTCTGTCAGTGAACACTTTCCTCTATACAGAATCCAAAATTGCCCTTGGTAGCCTGATCCAGAATTTTAAAAGTCTATTTTCTCCTGTTTGTCTACTGCAGCATGTCATCAAATCCCATGTTAGTCTTGTCTTTTCTAAAAGCTCCAACTCCCTGATCCTTTCCTCATGGAAGCTTTTTTCTACCTCCTCATTAATTGTAGCCATTTCAGTGAATATTCAAGACAACTCAAAAATAAGGAAGTAAATGTTAATGCCATATCATGGTATTGGATGCCCTTCTGTTTTTTCGGATAAATAGAGATGGTAAAATTTTTACAGACCTTTCCAGGATCCCACTCTTGAGTTTTTGTCTGAAGCTGTAGAAGCTCATAGGTTAATTCCAGATTTTCTAATTCTGGTTTGGGAAATCCAGGTAGTACATTGTGTAACTGGAAACCAAACAGCTCCAACCAACTTCCAATGTCTGTGAGGCACAAAATATAAAAGAAAAAAATTGATGAAGCCCATATTTTACCACCTTTGTGGAAAGCCTGAACGACACCTCTCCTGCCTTCTAAATGTTCAGCTAATGGAAAGTTAGGGATAAAATTCCCCCTTCTATCACCAGCTCTAAAATGGGAAGCCTTTTGATTCATGGATAATCACAGAGATAGGTTCAGTTTACAATACTGAAACTCTTAATATGGTGATGGTACTGAGGCCACACAGACCACAATATTAGATTTATCTGATAGAACATAATCCTGAATTTTTCCTTTATGAAATTATTCAGATATGCTTTTTTTAAAAAAAGGATTTTATTTATTTATTTATTTATTTATTTGAGAGAGGGAGAGGAAGAAGGGGGAAGCAGACTCTCTGCTGAGCCAAGAGCCCAACGCGGGCTCATTCCAAGGACCCCGAGGTCATGACTTGAGCTGAAGGTAGACGTTTAACCAACTGAGATACCCAGGTGCCCCTCATATAAGTTTTAAGAGTGAAATCTACAAGCAGAAATCTTAAAAGGAAAGAAAAGTTGTCCTGGGATGCAAAAGCATCATGTTTTATGCCACTTGCATAGTTGTGCTCACTCTAGAAGACTAAGGAAGAGAGTGACTGCACAATAACTTGTGGGCTAACTGGCAGGAAGAGGAAGTATATTTACGGAGGCACTGAGATCATGTAATAAACACCATGGAATTATTTCAAGTTTAGTGTAAAGTTTTATACCTGTGGTATACTTTGCAACATCTTGAATTTTGCCAACTGGGTAGTTATTTTCAAAGGAGTAGAGGTTGAATGGTTTAGGAAGGAGGTTCAACTGTTTCCATATGTGATGATTAGGCGTTGTCCACCTGCCCGCAACAACATCATAATCTCTTTGCCCCAGGTGCACTAATTTAGTGAGCAAATCATAGAGTCCTCCATGAAAACCAATGATGACCTGAAAGTCAGGGTAAGTGTCATGATAGATATCTCCGTAAGGCGTGTACAATATCTCTTTTATCACCTGACCTCGACTGCTGAAAACAGCCAGTGGGGTGCCTGTATTATCACAAGCTACATAATATTCTTCACCACTGCTTAGCTCCATGGCAATAAGGTGACCTTGGAGATCATAATACAGGGATGTAATCTCTGAGCTCGTGTGGTTGTACAAATGAGTAACTCTTATGGGGTTGGCAAGGTCTGCATAAAAGAACTGAAGGTGCTGCCCTAGGCTGGACTTACTGGCGACACGTCGCCCAAGCCCATCATAGTAATACTGCACAGTCCAGCCAGAAGCCTTATTGTAGGCTTTCTGCAGCAGACCATTAGAATTATATTCAAATATGTCATTTCCCCTCTGCCTCAGAAAGCCATCTTCATCCATTTTATACTGAATTTCTCCTAGTCTGGTAATACGGTCTCGGAGGTCATATCGGAGAGGAGTAAGACGAGCACTATTCCCATGGCTTAAGAGGTTGATGTTTCCATTCAGATCATAACTATAACGCCATTGGGTTTTGTCATTTACAGAGACAGTTTGAAGTTGCCCATCAGCATCATATTCATAGAAGTATCTTGTTATATTGGCATCTACTCCCACTCTTATATCACATATTACCATACGCCCCATATTATCATATTGAATAGTCATCCAGTAGGCAATGGCCTTTAGGATTTCATATTGGACTTCAATAACTTGTCCGTTGGCACTGAAGATCTTAGTGTGCTTCATTACTGTAGTAGTTATGACCTGATTTAAATCGTAATTAATGACACTGAATTTTCCAAACTGCTCTGTTCTACCGGAAACATCAACATATCGGTACAGATCTATGGGCAAAGGGGTTTCATTGATCACAGCTTGCATGCTGGTGACTCGGAAGTTGTTGTAGCTGTAGTCAAACCGAGCATTCACTAGCCCTTCTTCGCTGAATCTGAAGATCTGGCGTCCAATAAGAGGTCCTGAGGAATCAAAATAAAAACAGTGAGAACAGAGCTAGATGCATAATGTTGAGCAATCAGAAAGATCTAGTGTCAGTGTCTTTAGCGGTGATGCTTCTACATTCAAAATAAGATATTAGAGATTGACTTCTGATACCTCATGCCTGGGCATATCATCTCATAGATACATACTCTCATAGTTGTGGTCAGTAAGTATGAAAAAAGTACTGTATGCTATAGTTATAGAATAATTTAATTATAGGAACTATATAAGTAACAGCCCATCCAGTGGCTTGGGGTGAGGAAACTGATACTGTCAACATGTTTTCTTGTTATAATCACTGACGAAAGTACTTTCAATTCGTTTAACTTGTGCTACAAAGTCAGTAGGTCAGATGTTGACAAAATCCAACATTAAGGTAACTGACTTTGGGCACTTTATGAGCTAAGCCCAAAGGATGAAATATATTCAAAAGTCCTGACTTTGAACATATTTTGCCATCCTCTGAGGCTTAGAGAGTTTACATGGGGCTTGAGATCGTTTCAGGGAGGATCAACTCTTGCAGCTGCATCTCTGCATCTCTGGGTAGTGAGTTAGGAAGGAGCACATGGTTGTATGAGGTTCTTAGATCTCAACTTTTCTGAGAACTGAGACAGAGACAGAGAAATGCACGGTAGGTTTTTAAGGAATCGGCTTTCATGCAGTCTGTAATAGGTTTTTAATTTTCAACGGAAGATAATTTAACATCCAGAGTGAACGTTTATGGGATTGGATGTGTATAGGTCAATGCTTCTTTTTTTAAAAAAAATTTTAAAAGATTTTATTTATTTATTAGTTAGAGAGAGAGAGCGAGCGAGCACAGGCAGACAGAGAGGCAGGCAGAGGCAGAGGGAGAAGCAGGCTCCCTGCCAAGCAAGGAGCCCGATGTGGGACTCAATCCCAGGACGCTGGGATCATGACCTGAGCCAAAGGCAGCCGCTTAACCAACTGAGCCACCCGGGCGTCCCTAGGTCAATGCTTCTATTTCACACTGTGGCCAGCAAAAATGTCATAAGAAAATACTGACCAATACAGTTGTACCCATTGCCACCCTTTCACAACAAACCTGTTTGCCTATATCTGATTGTGCAAATGAAGCCATCGTGCATCAGGTGTATTGTCTTAATGACTCCAGATGACTCTTCATATGTTAACGTGACCTGAGTGGTATCATAGAGAATCTCAGACAGCCTTGCTTGCTTGGTGTATTTGTATAAAATTCTGCGCCCTGTTCCCAGATGCAGGGTCTGTAGCAGTCGGCCATCTCGACTATAGTCTTGGATAAAAGACGTGCTACTGTCTGGCGGGGTGTAGATGTTTCGGTAGTAGCCCACTGAAAGCATGGTTTGTAGGCTGTGGCGGACCATACTCGGCATGGTGACTGAGAGCAGACAATCCGATTGGTCATACTCAAAGATGTAGCGCCGCTGGCTATGTAACAGAAGCATCACAGACTGAAACGAGACAAAGGCAAAGTGGCTTAACGAGTACCACTGAAGCTGAGGCAATTAAAGGAGATTAAAGGAACACATTCATCCACTCAGCACAGATTTATCGAGCACTTGCTATGTGCCAGGCACTGAGGTGGACCCTAGTAGATATAGTAGTGGGCAGTCATGAGGTCTATCCTCATAGAGCTTACAGTTTAATGGAGGAGAAAGACAAGCAACCAAGCAATTTTGTATATAAAATATTATAATTATTCCTTTGCAATTCATGTTTTGTTTATTTTTTGAGTAAGTTACTTTATTTTTTAAGATTTTATCCATTTATTTGAGAGAGAGAGAGAGAGCACGAGAAAGGGGAGGGTCAGAGGAAGAAGCAGACTCCCCGCCCAGCAGGGAGCCCCATGCGGGACTCGATCTCAGCACTCTAGGACCATGACCCGAGCCCAAGGCAGTCGCCCAACTAATTGAGCCACCCAGGCGCCCAGAGTATAGTTGACATTTTTGAAAAATATTTTATTTTTAAGTAATCTCCACACCTAATGTGGGGCTCGAACTGTAACCCCGAGATCGAGAGTCTCACATTCTATCAACTGAGACAGCCAGGAGCCCCTGTAGTTGACATTTAAAAAAAATTGAGTATAGTTGACAAGCAATTCATGTTTAGAACTGTATTAGGAGACCACACCATTAAAAAGTGAAGAATTCTCTGGATATGCAACCCCTTTCCTCCCAACTGATCTGTATTTCAGAAATAGTTATTTGTTGAGGTTAAATGCCTCATGTGTGATTAGGTATTTCACTGATACTGGTTTACCTTATTTAACTTTAAATACAAACATAGAAGAAGCACTATTTTACAGAGAACTTAATCCTATTTCTAATTGCAAAGCATTTAAATCTCATCTTTTAATAAAAATTAAAAATGTTCACCCTAAAAACTCTGATATAACTCTCTAAGGTAGCTTTACCCCTCCCTTCTTGAGAATTACCTTATCAAGCAAAAGGATTCAGTTGAGCTTTATTTTCTGGTTTGTGTTGTGAAAACAATAGGTATCTTTTCATTTTCTAAACATAAATTACATAAATATTTATGACTATAAATTACAGAAGCATATATAATGTACACTTCCCTCTTCTAAATATGAAATTATATTCTAGTATTAAATCTATTTCTTGGAACTGCATATCCTCCCTGCCTTCTGAGAATTATTGATTTTGAATCATATGTCAGTACTGTGAAGTCAAAGTCCACAGTTATTCGCTCGTTTGTTCCTGCTTTCTGCTTTTTCCCACCAAGTACTCTGCCTTGAGGATACAAAGCTGGGTGCCACAGGCCTGTCACCTCATCACCTGGGGACAACGTGCAGCTCCGAAAACCCCCTGATGACCAGAAGCAGGAGACTAGGCATGAGGACATGAAGGGAGAGCCACCTCCTTGACCAAGGCAGAACCAACAGAACCTGGGGGGAGCTGGTGAAAAATGCCTTTGCATTAGCTGTCTGCTCAAAGTCAGACTTCTCAGCTCCTTTCTAGTCTCTTCTGTCAGTTTGCCATGAACAAATGACATCTGTCACCTGTGATGCGGGCCAGGGACAATCACCATATGGCTCCCACACATTATCTAGTACCAGCCTGCCCGGGCCATGCCTTTTCCAGTCGCTGTGCGTGCCTTGCCAAACATTTATAGCACACTGCCATTGTGTTCTCTCCCTTGTCTCATCCATCGCTCAGCAGTGAACCGCTGCCGGACCCTGTCCTAGGTGCCGCTCATGCTGTGCAGTCTCAAAAGCTCTCTGCCCTGTTTTAAAGCTTTCTGCCAATGGCAAGCATGTGGATGACGTGATTAGAAATCTCGTGAATGTAACTGTTGTGTTGCCAGAATGCCATTTAGCTCTCACTTGGCTGGTTTTTCGCTTTGGGTGGGCATTATCAGTTCGTTCAAAAACAATGCTTATAGGTCCATCCAGAGCCCACCGTGCGGCTACAGCAGGAAAAAAGGACATTTCTTCTGAGTCCAAACAATAGAGTGGGAGACTTTGTATTTTTTTAATGCGTTGTGAGATCGTGAAAGACATCATTGTAAAGAAGAAAAAAAGAGCAAACATGTGTATTCATTTGAACAAGAATAGAAATGAGCGATGGAAGAAATTTGAGAAGTTAAAGCACCCGAATAACCACCAGATGGCAGTGTGGGGCCACCTGGAAGCTCCAGGCAACCTGCATTGTATCCCTTAGGCAGCCTTTGAAAATTTCAGCCCCTAAGAGGCAATTTTGTGTAAATGTATCAGACGAAATATCTTATTAAATGATTATAAAATATCTTTAAATGCATTTTAAAAATGAAGTCCTTAGGAATGATTTTAGGAAACCGGAAGATTTACATTTACCGTAATACAAAATTTTAGCTCCACAAGTCTTCAAAATATAATTAACTCAGAGAAGTCTCATAAATCAAGAGAGAGAATTAATGACCACACAGAGAAAATTTAAGAAACAATAATTGATTTTTTTAATAGAGAAGAGATCATTTAAGCAACCACAGCTATTACCCAAATAATTATTTTTCTCCTAATGGCTGCAGACCATTGTGCATGAAAATGATACACATAACTTGCACTGCTCTAGAGGAAGTCACATGATTTCTACAAAATTTCTGTACATTAAGGTGAAATATTTGCTGTTGCCTTTAAATATATCATGGTATAGGAATGGCAAGCAAATTTACAGAGGTATTTTGAGGCATAAAATGAAATACACATTTTCAAGCTTGAGAATTCTTACTTTAAAATATACTACAAAAGCCAGTCTCTTTGTCTTTCCTCTGCCCCAGACATAGTGAAAGAATGTGCCAGCAAAGAGCATGTTAAAGAAAAGAGCACAGGAAGACACAGAACCTCACTACCTCACTGCAAAAGTTAGATGTACATTGGATTTCGGTAAATTCAATATTCCTTCCCTTTTTATTTTCTAGAATCACAATTTCAAGTTAAATGCCTTAATTTTCTTCTTTTTTCCTTCCTTCATTTCCCTTCCTCCTTTCCTTCCTTCTGTTCTTTTCTTATTTTAATTTTTCTTTAAGTAGCAGTAAGTAAGTAGCATTTGTTAGTGACTAGAAAATAAATGCTATAATGCATTATGCAAATGGAAAAAAACTAACTTATTTTATGATTAGATGTTCTGGGTGCTTTATATTCAGTTATTTCATTTAATCATCATATCTATTCAGTGGATTAGTTATTATTACTGGTAATTATAACGTTAATAAAATCAATCTCATGATAAATGATTTTTGGAAAGTAAAGAACCATTCCATAGTTGTGTGTTTTGCAGGTTCTGAGTTTTGTATAATACGACTGTTTAGGTCAAGGGCTATCCATTTTTTAAAATGTAGGCTCCAGGGACGCCGGGGTGGCTCAGTTGGTTGGGCGGCTGCCTTCCGCTCGGGTCATGATCCCAGCGTCCTGGGATCAAGACCCACAGCAGGCTCCTTGCTCGGCAGGGAGCCTGCTTCTCCCTCTGCCTCTGCCTGCCGCTCTGTCTGCCTGTGCTCGCTCCTGTGCTCTCTCTCTATCTGACAAATAGATAAATGGAATCTTTTTAAAAAAAAATGTAGGCTCCACACCCAGCAACTAGCCCAACACGGAGCTTGAACTCCCCACCTTGAGATCAAGATTTGGATGCTTAACTGACTGAGCCACCCAGGAGCCCTGGGGCTACCTTTTAATTAGAGAACAAATTAAATGTGAACTCAAGAAAGGGACAAAAGTCAACTAAAAGGCACAAGTGATTCAGCTTGTCTCACTGGTCAGTAAACTATTCTTTGGAAGTCACCAGGGCTTCTCTTAATACGTGCAGTGCAGACACCGGCAGTCTCACAGAGTTTTCTTTGTTTTCAAAGAGATTGCCAACATGGTTTCTGGAGCAAAGAGAACTTACCTGGAGTTTCCTTCACATGATTCTTTGCTCAGGAAAGTTTGTTGAAATAGTTAATTCAGAAGAGAAAAAAATAAAATTTCTTCGTTGGTGTCAAAGAGGCTGTATGAGGAGCTAAAATCTAAGTTTTTAGTAGGCTCCTTTGCTATTGTATAGGCAGCCTAAAGGTTAAGTCTTAGAGACTCAGATCCAACTGTCTACAGGCAGTTATACAGAGCTCAGTGGCCAAACTATGGTGCTAATGAAGTTATGTGTTCAAACCCAAGCACACTCCTACGGAGTGTTGGCTACGGCACTAGCCACCATGTATGGCCTGTGGAAGGGTTAGTGCAAACCCATCCTCATTCCTCGGAAAACAAATCAGCTTATAATCTAATAATCAGTGGTATCATTTTTTATTTGAAGGTCCTTATTACATGCATTGCCCCTGTAAACATGCCACCAAATATTTGGATTCAGGGAATTTTGTGCCAGGTTTAGTACTTTGTGGAAATGAGCCATAAGATTTTGCAGATCATTCTTATTACCAGAATTCAAGAGGGAAGACCCACTCTATATGATTCAGATGTTCCCAGTGTAGAGTATAGATTATAAATTTGATCTATTTCTTCAGCAGACAAGGGGTGGATAGAGCAGAGAACTCTTTTCTTTACCCTGGTTCCCAGGCAAAATTCTGCTTTATCTCCTAGGCATTTCCAACTTGGCAAGTCCCCCAGCAACTGCTTCTGGGAAGTTGTATTATAGTTTTATAATGACATACAATCACTGGCACACTCCCCCCCCCCCAAAAAAAAAACTTTGGGGAGTGTATCAAAAAGGCCTGACAATGGGGCACCTGGGTGGCTCAGTGGGTTAAAGCCTCTGCCTTCGGCTCAGGTCATGATCCCAGCATCCTGGGATGGGCTCCCGCATCGGGCTCTCTGCTTGGCAGGGAGCCTGCTTCTCTACCTCCTTGTGATCTCTGTCTGTCAAATGGATAGATAAAATCTTAAAAAAAAGGTTGAGATTCTTATTAAAAAAAAAAAACAAAAAAACAAAAAGGCCTGACATTATTGGGTACAAATAGTGAAATTCTGTCATGTGAGCTATAAGTTCCTATGACTTCTATAAGAACTTCTAGGGGTTAACATGCACTGATTACCCTTGAGTCCTTAAGGGAAAGCATTTTTTCAGTTTTCCCAGGAATTAATTCAGGACTGGTAAATTCGGTTGAATGGACAGATTTGGGAAATAAGAGATGCCATCTTAGGACATCAGAAATTGAGATGGTAGATGGAAATCATTTCTCTCTTATTGTTCTCTGCTACTGATCTGGCCAGAAACCATTTTGCCCTGTGCGGGCTGTTTGAGAAATGGTTCCAGGGGTGGGATTAAAATCCTTGTCTATTTCCACCAGCCAGGAGCCCACAGGCTCCCATTACGGGTGCTGTTGGAGACTCACTGTACACACAAAGGACAATTACCAGTGAAGCCCCACTGCCACCATTTGCTCAGACTGATTACTTGTGAACTTTAGTCCTCAAATGTATACTTACTAAAATTTCACTGATTATCCCAACAAAATTAGAATTCCTTATCCTCTAGGAGGCTCTTCTACGGAGCTGAGATACATTAACACACAATTTTATAATTTTGTACCTATTTTACCTCAGTATGAGCTTTCATAATAATAAGGATACCTTTCCAAGAGCATGAACAAATATGCTCAAATGAGGAGAAAGCTAAGCCATTATCCTGACTTCAGTTTGCAAGAGTACCTGGCGGAGTGTGGGGTTGGGGGACGCTTTTAACAGAAAAGCTGCTTATCCTTATAGGTACATTTTGTTGTTGTTTTTGCTTCTACAGAGCAGAACAGCCAGAACAGACTCCTGTAGGTCTCTTCACCATGATTGGTAATTTAGGGCCATTTCCAATATTCTTATTCAGAAACTCAAAACTAGTTTATTTTCCTGACATACTTACCTTTTCTAAGTAGGTATAGCTCCAAATTTTGCCATCAGCCCAAGTTCTCGAAATTATTTTTCCACTCTGGTCATATTCCATTTTTTCATTCCACGTCCCTCTCTGAATAAATGTTACCAATCCCGAAGGTGAATATGTGATGTTCACTTCATTATATCTGCTTACAGGAGACCACAGAATAGGTCGTCCAGTCTGGTCATAAAGAATTCGAAGGGTGAATTTCCGGTGGTCATCGTAGATCTTTCCTGTGCGAGTTATATGATCAAAATCTATGGAGAGCAGGTTTCGGTTATGGGCCTACAAAACAGATATGAGACACATTTTTAGCGCTGTTTTGTTTCCTCTCATCAAGTGCATGCACAATCCTGAAGTCAGCCACTTAAGTCCACCTGGAGCTAAGGACAAAAGAAGATGTTGGGGGTGGGGAGGAGGGAAGTCCAGTTAAGGCAGGTTTTCAGGCAGAGCACAGTAAAGCAGGTACGCTTTGTTAGTAAACTTTTCTCCATATAAGAGTGGGAAAATGGTATGCTACTGTGGTTTAAATTTGCATTTGTTTGATAGCTAGTGAGGTTGAACCCTTTTTTTTTTTTTAAACTACTCCCCACTGGCCAAATCTGGCCCACAGTTACTTTTTTTTTTTTAAAGATTTTATTTATTTATTTGTCAGAGAGAGAGGGAGAGAGAGTGAACAAGCACAGGCAGGCAGAGTGACAGGCAGAGGCAGAGGGAGAAGCAGGCTCCCTGCTGAGCAAGGAGCCCGATGTGGGACTCCATCCTAGGACGCTGGGATCATGACCTGAGCCGAAGGCAGCCGCTCAACCAACTGAGCCACCCAGGCGTCCCTTGAACCTTTTTTTTAAATGCAGTGGTTTTTTAGAGAGATTTTATTTATTTGACAGGGAGCGAGAGAGAGAGAGGGAGAAGCAGGGTCCCCACTGAGCAGAGAGCCCAATGCAGGGCTGGATCTCAGGACCTCGAAATCATGATCTGAGTCAAAGGCAGAGGCTTAACCCACTGAGCCACCCAGGCACCCGAGGTTGAACCTTTTTTAATGTCTATTGGTGACATCTATGTCTCCTATGAATTGTAGGATCTCATGAGATTTTTTTCATTTTTCTATTGGGGCACGGCACTTTGCTTTAAAAAAAAAATCTCTTTTGGTTCAGTTTCTTCATTAGCTAGCTAATAATATTTGCCCTTAATTTTGAGCTTATGCAAAAAAAAAAAAATGATGTATCAAATGTTCCACACCATGAATTCTATGCAGAAGACTACAGATTAGATACTTAAATTATTTGAAAGGAAATGCTATTAGTCTCAGGGGTAGGTTTAATTCAGGGAATAAAGACATACAGAGATTGGGAATCATGACTCTTTAAACCATCTGTAGCCAATGCGTGCAGTGTTGTAGTGCATAAAGATACAGTAACCTGCTATTATTACCTAAAACATGATAGTGAAGCACATATTTTCTGTCTTTTGATAATGCAGGACTTGGAAACCTATACGTAACCAGGTGTTCTTTCTTCAACTACCTTTCCTGTGGTTTTATAGCCACATATCTCCAACTGTAATAACGCTCATTTACAACAGCTGTAAAATATCCATGTATTCCCAGAGACGGTTGTAACTGTTACAATTTATGTTATAATGATAGTTAAAGAGCCAAAGTAACAAGTGATTTCCAGTTCAACTAAATCTGTGGTTTTATTTGTCTGATAGATTAAGTTTACTACTCAAGAACACATTTCTTAATAAAGTCATTACAGTTACACAAGCAGGGATCACTGTTAAGTGGTACAAAGCAAGCAGAGGAAGACCGCCTAATGTTCTCTCTCTGCTTGTCAGTTCGAGGGCAACCATTCTTCTCTTTTTCTGAATAATGTACTCCGAAATTCAGATATTGTTGAAAAATGTTTTCAAAGGTTTGTAAGGTGTGATATTGTGATTTATAAGGACTATGTATTTGGTCTTGGACCTTGTTCCTGGCACAGAGCTCCAAAAACCTTTGGACTCTCCTGTGATAAGATTGAGCAAACTGCCTTTTGTTATGTTAATGAGGCGACTATTGGAGGGCCCTCAAGTAACCAAAGAATGGGGGCTGGTTGCCAGGGAAACCGACCACAAGATTAGAGCTTAGAACTTTTAGTACCTCCCTCCAAACCTCTGGAGAAGGGCGGAGTGGCTGGAGGTTGAGTCAATTGCCAACGGTCTAAGATTTAATCAATCATTCCTAAGTAATGAAACCTCCGTAAAAACCCAAAGGAGACCGGCTGGAGAGCTCCGGGGTTGGTGAACGAGTGGAGATGCTGGGAGAGTGCACATGCTGAGAGCATGGAAGCTCCACACGCTTTCCCCATACCCGGCCTTCTATATCACTTGCATCCGGTTCTTCTTGAGTTCTAGCCTCTTGTATTAATCCTGTAGACAAAATATTCCTCAGTTCTGAGAGCTGTTCTAGTAAATTAATCAAACCCAAGAAAAGGGTTGTGGGAACCTCTGATTTATAGCCAGTCCATCAGGCACTGGTATTGACTTGGACTTGGCGACTGGCATCTGAAGTAGTGGGCAGGAGACAGTTTTGTAGGACTGAACCCTTAACCCACGGAATCGGATGCTATTTCTTGGTAAATAGTGTCAGAATTGCAGGACAGCCAGCTGGTGTCCCAAGGATTGCTTTTTGGTGTGGGAAACTCCACCTCCCACACTGGCATCGGGTGAAGGAACCCAAAAGAGAAGTTATTATAAAATTCAGCTAAGTGTAAGGGCCTATTTAGCCAAAATGGCTCCATTTCTGTTGAATAGCCATTGTGGTGTTTATGCAGTAAAACTTAAACTGTCCCTACCCCCCTTCCACCAGGCGCCGCTCCCCGCAGGGGACTTACTTAAAAACAAGTCCCGGAAACCAGTCCCAGGTAACAAAGCCCAAATACAAGGGTGGGTCAGGCCTGGTGGAGGTATCCAATCAGTGGGGCGTGCATATTGTCTCCCTAGCTACCAAGGTGTGTGGACCCCACCCTTTGGGTGCCAATTCTGACCAAGGTGATAGGATAGTTCAAATGTCTATTATGGGGTCAATTGTAACACAGTTAACTGGTCACCTGTGTGTGACCTAGCATGACTGTGCAGCTTTCTCTGTGTGTTACAATCTCATTGGCCACCTGTGTGTGGCCGGGCCCAACCACATGGCCTTTGCCCTAGAAAAGTTAGTCTGTAAGGCAGAGAGGGGTCGCCTCTTTGTAAGAGACGGCCCTGGCCGGTCAGTTTGATTCTTGATGCTTGGCGCGAAATAAAGCTTTGCTTGACCTTCGCTTTGTATCAGTCTCGCTCCTTTGATTATGGACCCAACACTAAGAGCTGAAAGGCAGTGAAGGAGTAAAAGATGCAACAGTGTTCTCCTTAATCTCCTGTGGAAACTACGTGTGAGAAGGCTGGAAAGGAGTATGCTTGTCCAGGTGGTTCTCCCATCCTCATCCTTGAGTGCTTATGTGCTCCAGCCATTATGGCAGGAATCCAAACTTAAGCTGATTGCCTATGATTGTTGGGGTCATAAGCAAGGTTGGGAAAGCTTCACATTCATACAAACACTAGTTTGCTTGAAAGACAATAATCGCCTTTGACCTAACTGTGGGCCATCCATCTTTATTTCCACTTGCATGGGAGCAGAATTTGCCACCCCAAAATATGCTTCACTGACATAAGGATTATTTTAGGCTGATTATTTTTAAGAAACAGCCACAGGAGAAGCTCTCGAAAAACTGTGAAATTATCCATTTGCATTTATAAGGGAATTTCCATTTGTAAGGGTGTCTCTCTGTACCAGAAAGTGGGGAATCATTAAATCTGTAGAAACTTTTAGCAACTAGGAGGTGAGGATTTAAAACAGCACAACAACTGCATCTTTGTTTATTGTCACTTTCCTGGTAACTTCCTATAACTGACTCCCCAACTCCAACATCTTTTGTCTTTAACTGGAGATGTTACTTAAGGTATTTGGCTTTAGCTATTTGGGGATCTACTCAGTTTTCCTGGGTCTCTCGTGTACATACGAGGTATACATGTTGTTAAACTTAGGCTGTTTTTCTCCTCTTAATCTGTTTTATGTCAGTCTAATTATTACACCAGCCAAAGAACTTAGAAGGGTAGGAGGAAACTGTTTTTTTTCCCCCAACATACTCTTCCTCCAAACAGTCTACACCAATTCTCGTGCTGGAAAAGAGGGACCATAGAAAGGGGTGAAATTTGGTAATAGCCCCAAGTTAAAAGGGGTCTCTTCGGACAGGTTGCACATTGAACGAGACCTCTGAGTTTGGCAACTGATGATCCATACGTATGTTGCGATCAGAAAGCTGGACTTGGTACACATTTTTCATGGGGGAGGAAGTATCTATGCTTTAATTCATCCTTTGGCTTCCCTTCTATTTTTTTTCAGCTTTGCCAAGGAGAAAGGCTTGCTTTTTTATCATACTTGAACCAGAAAAGAAAGAGGGAAGCAAGTGCCCTAAGGAGTCACGGGTTGTGTTTCTAGCAGAAATCAAAGTGCTTTGAAAGGGTAGGTATGGGCCGAATCTCCAAAGAAAAGTGCCCTTTGTCTCCACTCAGAGCCTTTCTCTCTCCTTCCTAGGAATTTGTGTTTTAATTGCTTATGAGAAAGTCCTTTCAACCCTTCCAATTCAATACTCATTCAATTAGTAGGATAAAAATATATTAAGTTGCTTGCTGATACTTGGCTGTTTTTGGCCTACAAAAAGGGCAATTTGTTATGGTTCAACTGAATATTTTTGTGTATCTTATTATTATATTATATAAATATATAATTATATCTATAAAACACATACACAAAATGTGTTGAACTTTAAGTATGATTATGGCAGCTGATTTCTTTTTTTTTTAAAGATTTATTTATTTATTTTAGACACGGAGAGAGTGCTTGAACATGAGCCTGGTGGGGGGTGCAGAGAGAGAAAAAAATCCTCAAGCAGACTCCCTGCTGAGCATAGAGGCTGACTCAGGGCTCCATCTCAGGACCCTGAGATGATGACCTGAGCCGAAATCAAGAGCTGGCCACCTAACTGACTGAGCCATCCAGGGGCTCCATGATTTCTTCTACAAAGAAGAGAAGGCTGAATTTTCAAGGATGCTGTCTAGCATTTCAGCTCACAGTGCAACTTTTGCTGAAGAAGTCAGAAGGTGAGTAAGTGAGATGGGCCAAATAATCACATCACAGTTTGGGAGATGTACTGTATTTAATTTCCATGAATTTATGAGAATGGATAGAAAAGTACCAGTTGATTTTAAATTACTACATGCTACTCTACACTCAATGATTTTAAGGTAATTAGTACGTGATTTTTAGAAATCAATCAGCACGATGCTACAGGTATTATTTTTTATTGATAATTGTTAGGTTGACAAAACTGAACTTAGGCTTCCTTTATTTCACAGATTTGCCAATAAATGAACAGGGCGTGTACTTCATGTTAGCATCAGCTGCTACTACCCCATTGGGAATTTCCTTTTACCTCTTTTTTCTTTTTTACTGACAAGGCATTCTCCTTACCTGAGCAGCCCACAAACTCTTACTGCCAGTAGGGATTCTGGGACATGGACTATTGAGTTGACCTGACTGGGTTCAAATTCTGCTATCACCACATACTAGCTGTGTGTGACCTCTCTGTGCCTCTTCCTCTCTCCCTCCCTCCCTCCCTTCCTTCCTTCCTTCCTTTCTTGAGAGGAGGTTGCAGAGGGAGAGGGAGAGAGACAATCTTAAGCAGGCTTCATGCCTAGAGCTGAGTCCAGGGTGGGACTTGACCTGGGCTCAATCTCACAACCCTGAGATCATGACCTGAGCTGAAACCAAGCATTGGACGCTTAACTGACCGAGCCACCCAGCTGCCCTGTCTCTATGCCTCTCTCTCAATCTTTAAAATGAGAATGATAGGGACACCTGGGTGGCTCAGTTGGTTAAGTGGCTGCCTTCGGCTCAGGTCATGATCCCAGCATCCTGGGATCGAGTCCCACATCAGGCTCCTTGCTCAGCAGGGAGCCTGCTCCTCCCTCTGCCTCTGCCTGCCTCTCTGTCTGCCTGTGCTCTCTCTCTCTCTCTCTCTCTAACTAATAAATAAATAAAATCTTAAAAAAATTTTAAAAAAATAGAATGATAACAATAGAAGCTACCTGATAAAGTGTTATGAGTACTAAATGAGTTAACATACGGCATTACACATAGTAAGAGCCCAGTGAATGTTAGCTGCTGTAATTATGATCAGTTGTGAAAATGCTACTAATGATAGAGATTGCACAGCCCATATCCCTCATTTCATAGATGGGAAAAGTGGTGCAAGATTATAGGCATACCAGTTCTTCCTCAAAATCTTGTTCATTCCACTCACCTGACTTCTGCCATATCATTTACCTTGGATGCCTTTTGTATTATATTAATTTGCTCTTGTTGAAATACTTTCCTGTTGGTGAATTCATTTGTGTAACTGTAACAACAGACACTTGAAATTTTTTGTACCAAATTATTAATGTTTATATGCATGTGGAATAATATGTGAAATAATACTTTCTTTCTAGTTATCTTAGTGGAGTTGACTCAAGATTAACAAACAGAGTAGCTTCTATGATTCCAAGAATCTCCTGACCCCAAAAAACCAACTCTGTCCAGTTGCCTGGATGCCTGAAATCTCCTGTCTCCTGGTGACTCCTTAGGGGTAGACCCACTCTTACTTGGGGCTGAGAACCACAGATGTATTTTTTAAATAGATTCATCTATCTGCAAGCAGCCTCCTTATCTAAATTTTCACAAAATAAATCCCTCCAGCCCAACCTGGGGAGAAAGAAGTTAAAATAGCGTGAAGCAGATGTGAACTCCAACTCCCAGCAGCCTGCAGCTGAGTGCCCTGTCAGCAAAGGCATTTTCTGAGAATGGAGGGAGATGCTGGAATCCTTTTGGCTGCCTCCCAAATTCCCCATCATTTGTCAGCCTGGGACCCTGTGTTGTGTTTGGGCTTGTTTGCCCTTTCAGAGCTCAGATCACGTATAAACATGTTGTGCTGAAAAACCAATCTACCCCGTTCTCAGTTATCTTTGAGTGGAGAGGGGACAAAAATCAATTGTGAGGGTTTTAGATTAGTCTTTGCTTCATTTTGCTTGTAAACACATAATCATCTTACTTGATTTTATGACTTTGGTTTGAAGTGCTAAGCTTCCTGGATTTTTTTTTCTTTTCATAAAGGAGGCTGCAGGGCAAAGGTTTTGCTGTAACCTACATCTCAGTCTGTGAAATCTTGTGAAAAACTCTGGGATCCAGTGCTGGGTTATGTCTCCTAGAATGGTGTTATTATCCGTAGTGGTGGCAAGGTGCAAGCTGGGTGAAGTTCCTAAACTGGTTTGCTGTGGGTAAATGTCCAATTCTTTCCCAATGGCTTCCACTGTGATCTAATCTCTAATTTTGCCATTGTCCAGGGAAATGTATTTATGGGGACACGCTGATGCAGCAGGCACAGATACATGGGATGAATGTAAAAGTACTTTGCAAGGAAGATCGTTCAGACACACCTCAGGTTAGGGAGGAAATGGATTTTTAAAATAAAGGAAATCTTAGGATGTTAGTGTGATTTATTTTACTTAATGGAGCTGGTGAAGGATGGCCCAGAGGTAACAAATCCCTTGCCTGCCCAGGCTGAGCAGAATATCATGTTTTTCAGCAGTCTGCCTTGCTCACCTTCAAGGGGACCCTGACTTTGTGTGCAAAACCCCCACCAGTCATCGGAGAAGAGCAACACTTGTTGCTTGATCTCCAAGAGAAGTCTATCCCTCTCTGTGTTTTCTTTGAGCTAGGTCTAGGGTCGATGTGATAGGTAGCTTTTTGCAATGCCCATCATCTTACCCAAAGGGCCTTTAAATGAATCTGTCATTTTGTACCTGAACAATCACACCTTGGTTTGGTTTTTCAAAGAGAAGTCCTATTTCCTATGGTACAGCAGGGGTTTCTATGTTGTGGGACTCTCTAGACCTGGGATTCTGTCTCAAGAGCCCTGGTACCCCTACCTGCCCTTGCTCTGGAATGGCTCCTCCACCGGGAGACATAAATGATTCAGTCCAAGGCCTTGAGGTACTTGAGGGCATCGGAGAGGCTTATTCTTTTTTTTTTTTTTTTTTAAAGATTTTTTTATTTATTTATTTTGTCAGACAGAGAGAGAGCGCAGGAGCGAGCACAGGCAGACAGAGCGGCAGGCAGAGGCAGAGGGAGAAGCAGGCTCCCTGCCGAGCAAGGAGCCCGATGTGGGACTCGATCCCAGGACGCCGGGATCATGACCCGAGCCGAAGGCAGCCGCTTAACCGACTGAGCCACCCAGGCGTCCCCGGAGAGGTTTGTTCTTTACATGTATGCTTACAAATGGGTCCCTGTCTATCTGGCCCAGGAAGAGAGAACGTTACATCTTGTGCTATCTGCTTGCCCCCTTGAAAAGCTACCAGAAATGAAGGGGCACCATCTCTGCAATAGTAAACTCAGCGGGGAAAGAGGATTTTGTCTTGTCAAAACCGGGTTCACACCTACGTCAGGGGAGCATATCCCTCTATCAAATTGGACTTGCCTAATCTGGGGAAACTGAGGCATCAGTGTAAACAAAGTGCATAAGGATGGGGAGAGAAGGTAAGAATCAGCCAGTTAAACAGCTTCCCTTCTCTGGCCTCTTCCCCACTTTCCCTGCCTGGAGGCCAGCCAGTTGTCCTGTTCCACCCATACTTGCCAGTACATTAGAGTCGATTATTTGTCTCTTTTTGTCAGCATTGAAATGAGGAGTCAGGCCTTGCCAAGGTGGCTCCACTGAGTGGGGCAATGATTTATAGATTAATTATTTTAGGGAACAAGGCAGCACAGCATCATGTAGTGGAAAGAGTGCTGTGTTCCACGAAGACCTGCATTTGAGGGCTGGCTCTGATCCTTAATAGCTGTTTGACTTTGAGCAAATCACTTAACCTCTCTGGGCTTTAGTCTCCTTATCTGTAAGTTGGGAAAAACAATTGATGGTTGTGGTGATCAAATAAAATCCTGGCTACGAAAGCATTTTGTTAACTCTAAGGCACTAAGCATGTCGAGGATTCCTGTTAGGTTTCTAGGGACATGCATGGTAATGCCACTCAGCTGAGAAGGGGCTCCATTCTGTCGCAGGACCTCAAGAAGTACCCTGGAAGTCACATAGAAGAGAAGGTCCTGAATTTGTTGCCTTTATAACCGGTTCCACAAATCTGCTTAACTATACCACAGGACGGGAAATAGGTCAATTATTTTTTAATTTTTATTTATTTATTTTTCAATTTTTTCCAGTTATTTTTTAAAAAATGTTTGTTTTCTCTTTGTGCATATTTATTCATTTATTTGAGAAAGAGAGAGAGAGAATGGGATAAAGAGAGAGCAGGAGAGGGGAGAGGGTCAGAGGGAGAGGCAGACTCCCAACTGAGCAGGGAGCCTGATGTGGGACTTGATCCCAGGACTCCAGGAACATGACCCAGGCTGAAGGCAGTTGTCCAATCAACTGAGCCACCCAGACACCCCAGAAATGGTTCAGTTATAAATAGAATTAACTAAATAACACTTCATTCCTTATAATAAAGAACCCCTAAATGTTTTATGGCCATTAGTTTTTCAACATTAAGAACACTTTGGGATATGAGGTGTAAATTATAGTTTAGAATTTCTCCATTATCTGTGCACATGGAAGGGAGAAAATGGTGGGTTAGCTTAGAAAGTGGAAAATCCCAAAGTCACGTACTGCAGGATGGGTTATCCTAAAGAATGGGAAAACCCAAAGGGACATAGTATATGGTATGGTTCGTAATGTTTTATTGAGGCTATAAACTGGGGGAGGCACTAAGAGATCATTTATTTGATACAATTATTCTATGGTGAATCCATGAGGTTGATAAGCCATTTGCTCTAGTGTGATATTTTCATTTCACAGGTGAAGAAAATAAAGGCATTTCTTTTCCTTCTTTTTAATTAAGTAGGCTCCACACCCAGCATGGAGCCCAATACAGGGCTTGAACTCACAACCCTGAGACTGAGACCTGAGCCAAGATCAAGAGTCAGATGCTTAACTGACTGAGCCACCTAGGTGCCCCAATAAATGCATTTCTTAAGCCAGGCCAACTAACTTCCCCATTTAGGGCTCTACCAAGGAGATCCCGTTTCTAGAATTCTGACAGAAACCCTCACTGCCTCCCACACAGAGAGGTGTGTGACTATGTGCACTGGTTTTACTTCTCAATTCAGTGGCCCATCAGTGGACCCATCTATGTTCTGATAGAGATTGCTGATAGAATCAAAACATGCAAATTGACTTGCATATGTAGACAACTTTTAGTGGCATTATAAAGGCTACTGAAGTCTGTGTCTATGTGTCACCAACAGAAGTGATTGGAAAAGAGTACTGTCATGCATTATTTTGTCCATATCATGCCTTTGGACTCGTTGGACTGTTTTGTGCTGGGACTGGGTGGCTGTCCCTCATTGCATTTCCACAGCCTAAAGGTTACTACATTTTCACTGTGAGCGAATCTGAACCGTGAGTGAAGAAAATGCAAGCATCTCAGGTATCCCAGCTTGACACAGGTGCTTAAAGCCGGCCTGGCCTCAATTGTGAGTGATTGTTTCCCTCGAGCTGGCAGTTGCTCTGGGGCTGATATTGAATGTTACTATATTTGGAAAGTTGGTCATACCATCCGAACATTGGTTAATGCTTAACAAGGGACAGGTAGACACAGTGCTGCGGTGATTGTAGGCTTTGTGTGCTGCAGAAAGACAGGTCTGACAGAGATCTCTGGCTCACTGCAGTGAATTGTGCTTGGTGAGGACTTGAACCCCCTCTCCCCCAAAACCTTTAATTTTCCTCTGGGCAGTTCTCTCAGAGCACCACCAGTCCACTCTCAGTACTGGTCCTTTACCCTTCTGGTCTTTAGTAACGTATTCACGGGAATGATATCATTCATTCACTGACTTTTCCTTTTTGCTTTGCCTTTGTCCGAATGTTGCCTTCTGTCTTGCACCCTTGCGTGTGCGCCTGCCTGGTCTTTCCGCATGAAGCATAAACTACTCCCAAAGCGGGGAGCTGGGTCACGGTGGTGAACCCGGCAACATCTCCCAGGCATGCTGTGAGGGATCTGGAGGGCCTCCTGACTCAACACATTTCTCCACCCAGACTTTCTTGGTGCCTGAAATTGCTACTATTAGAGCACTTTAGCCGGCTAATGACAAAGAAAGCTCCTATGAGAATGTTCATCTAAGGATACTGAACCATTATCAGCCATGAGCACCCTCTGCTGAATTAGTGTATCATATAAGCTAAAGTCAGTCACCTAGAAAAGCTTTGTTGCAAAGGGACTTTGGATTAGGGCAAGTTTGTGGTTTTCAGACATAAAACCCAAGTTCTGGGTCTTGCATCCGGTCAAGCCTTACCCTCAGTCTCCTTTCAAATGCTGAAATGTTGCCTTTGTTTTGCTCCTTGCGCTGCCGCCACTCGATGAGGTTTGCGTTGTGCTCTCCGGGCAGGGAGATGTTGCATTTGCCCAGGGTGGGGTTGACCGCCCCGGCCAAGATGTGGGGCTCGGAGCTGAGGCTGATCTCCATTCCGCTGGCAAAGGTCACACGGAGGGAGCCGTCTGGACTCACCCGATAGGTACTCTGGGTGTTTTCTGTAGGCAGAGGAGCAAAGCAGGACGAGGGGTAAAAAGGGAAGTGCAGGAAGCAGAGGAGAGACAAGTTTAGATTCCGGAGGCAAGTGTGGGGAAGGATGAGCAGGTGGGTTGCTGTGGACCCCAATGCCTTCTGGGCTAGACCACCACTCTCACAGCCACATGCATTCTCTGTCCGTTTAGGTCTTATTATTTGTATAGCTGGGCTATTTTGTTCCTTGGATAAAAGATTCCGGTCTAATACTGGAGGCTGTTTCTGGCTTGTTTTTTTCATTTTTAAAGAACTCCCTCACAAAATCCTTCTCTGACTTGGTGGGTTGGCCTCCTCAGTTTGATATGCTGGGAGCTAGAAGGAGAAGAGGCTGAAGTTCAGCTTGGCTTCCTGGGGATGCCATACCTGGGGATGCTGCATGGTTGCCACACCTGGCAAAATGGTTACACTGACAAAGGTTGCTACTCATCCTGTTAGAGTGAACCTGAACTCTGGGCAGTTCTGTGTCTGGCCCCACAACCTAACAAGAGTCCTTAATGACTGGGCAGAGAGAAAACAATTTCTGTGTGTCCATGTCCCTCCAGCCTCTGAGAAGTTTCTTCCAAATGCAACCTTCCTTCGCTCCCTCGGTCCCTCCCTTCCTTCCTTTCTGTGTTTTTCTCTCTCTCTCCCTCCCTCGATCCTTCCTTCCTCCCCTCCGTTCCTCTATCCCTTTATTTTTCTTCCATTCATACTCTTCTCACTGACTAGAACGATATTTTAATTCTCTCGTTTCACTTATATTCTTCCTCTTCATCCATTTTATTCACTCACGTCAGCATTGATTTAGAATGCTAATCTCAGATGGGGCACAGACTTCATTTCTTTAATATAACCCAATCAGAGCCTAAAAGAGCTTTACAAACAGCTGGGTGCTGGGAAATGGAGAGCAGATTTGGCAGGGATTGAACCTCACCGCTCCCACAGAGATGTGGTCCAATGTTGCTACGTGAACTTTGTGAATGGTGTGATTTTATTTGGGTTTCAGCCCCCATAGCTGGAAAATAAGGAGAAGAAGCCATCTTCTCAGACAGAAGTGAATTCTATCTATTAGAGGTGGGCAGAGGTTTGATGGTAGAAATTAAGAACGGTACCTTTACAATCACGTGAAGTGGGAAGTATCCTTACCTTGTTTTAAAATATATATGGTACTAGTTGCTGTCAAGTTGGTTGACATGAGGACATTTTCACGGTTGGAAGTATCTAGTTCCACTTTTGTCAGCTTCTCCAGGTCACTGTGGAAGCTGCTGACCTCTCCGGTGGGAAACGTTGCATTGGTCAGATGTCCCTCGGGGTCATACCTGAGGAATGTAACCAATCCCAACTTTGAAGCCTCTTGGCAGTGATAACAGGCCTTTGCAAATAAAAATCACTTGGCAGCTAATACAGTTTAACTTTGAGTGATAACAAGTATTATTAACCTTGTTCAATAAGAAGAAAAAGGTCAGAGAGATGATTAATCAAACGAAGGTATTTCTTGCAGCTTCTGAATTCTTGATGACTTCCTTGAGATGTGCTGTTTTACAGAAAAAATATATCTGGTAATGAATCACCAGGGTGGAAAACTGATTTATGAATCATGTCCTGCTGTGTGTAATGTTGCAGGGAGGCCTCCGTTTGCAATTGGGGCGATCCCACTAGATGTGATGGATAACAAATACCAGCAGAGGGTGCTGTTGGCAAAGGAAAGGGAGGCACAACCGCCCCCCCCCCCATGTCTGGAAGGGCAATAAACTGATTTTGCATTGTGATAGGAAAATTATATTTGCTGCTGTTTAAGTTGCCAAATTTAAAATGAATGAATCATTCTTCCAACAAAATGAACAAGCACAGGGGATAATGGAAACATGTTCATTAAAACATTCTGGAGCCCCCTGATCTCAGTGTCAGTTAATTTAAAAAAAAAAAAATCTTTCTAGAATATAGTACATAATGTGTTGTAATTTGCCTATATGAGTAAGAGACAAAAAAAAAATAATTACCTGGGATAATAGGCAATAACCTATATCCGGAAATATAGTCTAGTGAGTTTACTTTATAAAAAAAATCGGAATGATTGGCAATCCCACTGTCCTCCAAATGGAAACTGCTTCCCTGAAGGCTTTTGATGTGGAGCTGTTCTTTTATTGTCAATAGAACCATGAAAAATAAACACTTCATTAAAAGTAAAGACATGCACTTGGAAACCCATTACTGTTTTCTTTTCAAGTTGCAAATTACAAAATATTTAAGCACTTTTATTTGCTTTTAAAATGTTAAACAATTATATTCTTTTTACTCAAAGTGAGCAGAATACAGCCTGGACACAAAGGCGAAGCCTGGCTCTACTATTTCCTCCTCTGACAATTACGCAAAATGGCATCGTGACTTAGTGTTAATTCACTAGGTTTTAAAGAACTCAGCCTGGGTAGTTGCTCAAATTTTAAAACCCAGACCAGTGTTCGGTAGGCGTTGGCAAAGGGGCTGGACCTTATTTTATCTGATAGAAATGAACTTGGGGCTACAGTCACATATGCAAATGAAAACAATCAAATAGGTCAGTAGATATGACAGCTATGCCAGGCCCAATTATTTAATTTGGAGGCATCCCTTGTTTAAGGGGGTATTCTTCAAAATGGGTGTTGGTGTGTTGCTGCTATGCAGCCCAGGCCTCATTATCAAGGAAAGGCTGAAGGGTGCTGTTTGTGCCTGGGGTTAATGGCAGAATCCTGGCCCCTGCTCATCCCCTTTGCCCATGGCCTGTTCGCAAAATGCAGAGCCCCGATGAGAAAGGGCCATGGAAGGGCTGGAATGCCCAGCACAGCCTCAACCTTGTCTGCCTGGTCTTCCTTCCAGGAGAGGAAAACAACGTCTACCTTTGATTTCCCCAAGATACCAAGTTGCTTTTCCCTGTAGGGAGGTGTTTCCCGGCGGCAGCAGATAGAAGGAAGCTGCCTTCCTCACCAGGGAGACTGGGGTCCCAACAGCCTGGCTGGCAGTCCCTCTCTGTTTCACATCCATCGACAGCAACTCGGCCCCACTGAATTACCTTTCCTGATTTCTAAGTGGTTTCCTTAAAACTTGGCAAGGTCCCTCGTCCTCATTCCTCAGGAAATCTGACCTAAGATGGTAGGCATGCAAGTTCCCAATGGGCTTTCCAGCTTGGGGCCAGTTTCTTTCTTTCTCAGTCACATAGCCTCTTGTTTTAATGCAAGATTTTATCTAAAGGTGAAGGCAGTGGTTGTGTCCACTCCTCAGGGCAAGATGACAAGATCAGATGCTTTTTGAGCCATCTATGAGCAGAGGTACCAGGGCCAAAAATCCAAATGGAACTTAGCAGTGGCCTGTGGATAAATCTGGTTTCCTAACCGCCCCCCCGCCCCCCGCCTTCAAACACCTTTTAAGCTCAGTCGCTGGTGCTGTTTGTCAGCAATTATACATTTAAAAGCTGATTCCCAAGAGCACAGCCATGTTCCTACATATTCTGTTCCCATCCCCACTTCCCAAATTGACAGGAGCACATTTGGAAAGGAAAGATTAATAGTCCTGGATAAGACTGTAATTGCCTGGATAGATCTAGTTGGGAGGTAGCTGCATGATCCTTTTTGATGAGGGAGACAACAGTTTTGGGGGTCAGCCCCATTGCTCGGTAGTTGGAAAGTTATAGTGCCTGATTTCCTTTCTGTGGCTGGACATACATCCTTTTTGAAAGTGTGTATTTGACTTTAACTCTATCATAAACAAAGCACTCTACCTGGAGGGCATAACACTAAGGGAAATATGTCAGACGATGACAAATAGTGTATGATCTCACTTGTAGGATCTAAGACAAAAAAACCCCACACATACCAAACTCAGAAAAGATCAGATTTGTGGTTACCAGAGGTGGGGTGGAGGGTGGCTGGGGGAGTTGAAGGAAGGTAGTCAAAAGACACAAAGTTGCAGTTATAAGATAAATAGGTACTGGGGAGGTAATATGTGACATGATGACTATAGCTAACACTGATGTACTACCATACATAGGAGACTTGGTAAGAGGGTAGACGCTAAAATTCCCATCAGAGGGAATAAACCATTTCTCTCTGTATTTTTGTATCTATGAGATGATGGATGTTAAGTAAACTTGTTTTGGTCATCATTTCTCAGTCTTATATATAAGTAATTAGGCTGTACACCTTAAACTTCTACAGTGTAATGTGTCAATTATATCTCAATAAAAATGAAGGGAACCCCCCCAAAATATCCCTAAAGCCCAATTCTGCCAGTCAGTCATTGTGATCACATTTGGTGGTATCTTCAGTGTGGTATCTCTGTCCTTTGTATGGCCCTAGGTCTAAACATATAGGCCCACCTCTCTTTTGTGGTGTCATTTCCAAAGGAAGAGTGACAGGCAGAAGTACTCATCCTTGGTAATTCCCACAAATTTGGAAAGATTGCTCAAAAGTGGCTAAGAAATAAAGGGAGCCTTTGATTTCCTATGGCTTGCTTGAATTTTTTTCTCTCCATCACAGGGGAATGCATGTTTCCAGACTGAATGTCAAAGATACAAGTTTAATCAAAACCTCTTATGCTGTGTGTTTCCCTTTGGTGCCTGCATCCTTTGGTGCAGAGTACAAGCCAATATGCTGCAACTGATCCCCTCAGGCCACAACATGGTAGCAAGCCCCTCCTTTCCAAGGCTGGGAGTAGCAATCGCTTAACCAGGCCTGCAAATTCTGGCTGGTGAATTGCGTGATCAGGCAATGACTCTTGCCTTCATAGTCATTAGAAGCGGGTCTGGTAAGAGGAGATTTGCTGTCATATTGTCCCTTCCTGTCCTGATTTTACAGAATTCCACTATGAGGGGCTCACAGGACACTGATCAGTGAAGTATTGAGTATAACTATTGTTTTGCTCAGCACCTCAAAGCCTGTGTGCATTTGTGTATGTGTGTGTTTGTGTGCATGCAAGCATGCAGACATGCCCCATTGGAGCAAAGAAAACATTTATACAGGAAGTTCAGAATTCATTCTTGTCCTTGAGGAGCATATAGTTTAGTTGGGGGTAGGGTGATATTTGCACATTATTTAAAATACATGTAGTCTGATATTTTTCTCATAAGGGATAGTCCACCCTTTTCCCTTGTGGATAATTTAAGCCAGGGCTAAACCATGCAGAGTAAAAACTAGAAGCCCCCCACCTTTGCTTTTAAGAAAATATTAGTAATTATAGAAGGAAAATTCATTACTTACTTTTTAAAGGGAAACAGACCCTCTTTACTCTCTCATGACAGAAACCTGATCAACCTAATAAACATTCTGTAGGAAATACTGGATTCCCCTTCCTCACCAATAACTTCATTTGGCTTCCTTTGATTTGGCTCCAAGTCCATAATGCCACCCTATCTCCACTTGTCCTTTATTCAATAAATATCAGTCTTGTGCTAGGTACTGGAGATATAGTGCCGAATGAAATGCAAAGTCTAGTGGGGCAGATAAGACATTCACACGAGTCACTCTAATGCCACAATATTGCCATGTTCTTCCATAAACAAGCTGTCAAGGCTCAGAGGAGACAGAAGTCATTTTCAGCTGGGCTGAGCAGAAAAGAAGGAAGAGAAAAGGTGGCATTTGAATTCTGGAAGGTAGGTAGGGCTTACTCAGTCCCTGGATAGGTAAAGATGGGGGTGCAGAGGAGGGCATTACAAAGGCAGGTGATGGCATGAAGAAAAGCATCCAGGTGGATGGGATGTCCATGAGAAGAACTGGGTTGCTGGGGCACAAGGTTCCTCCAGGAGGGTAGTGGGTGATAAAGTTGAGAGGCATATTGCAACCAGAACATAGGGGACCTGGGATACTGGGCTCTGGAGGAAAGCAGGGAGGCAGTGGAGAATGCAGAGGCACAGAAGACTTCGCAAGGAGAGAACAGTACAATGAAAACAGTACCTTGGGGGGCAATAAATCTTGGAAAGGGTTATGTGGACAAGTGGGACCTTTAGGAAGGCTGCAGCCTTCATTTGTGTAAGAAGATGGGGGCTTCTTGCCTTTATTCAATGTATTGTGATTGCCTACCATTGGGACTTATCTTCCTTACTAGGCTGTAAACTCATACCCAGAGAGGGACAGCCAGACCCCCAGGTCTCATTCATGCCTGTATTCTAGGTATCTGTTACAGAGGAGATTCCCACTATGCCTACTTGTTGCATGAGTGAAATAAGATGATTCCTGTGGAAATGGAAGAGAGGGGTAGATGTGACAGCCAATGTGCTTAGAGAGGAGAAAGAGCCAGCGACTGTGGTGTTGGGAAGCTAGGCTCAGCTTCCGTACAAGTCCTGTGTGCTGCAGCTAATCTTCCCTACCAGCCTCCGGAAGCTTTTTCTGCCAGTAGCGTCTCTTCCTTCTGTTCATTCCCTGTGTCGATTGCAGTTGTCCCCAGCATGACCCATGGCAGTTCTGTCTGCCCATTCTTGATCCTTGTCAAGGGCATAAAGCACACACATGGAGAGGCGACTGAGCAGAGGTGTCGAGAGTCTCTGTCTCTGGAGACCCGAAGGAACAGTTGACAATTCTCTATTCTTGCTTAACTGAAATACTTTGCCTGCCTGGAGGTGGGGGGCTGCACCACATGGTGCCTTAGTTCCCTCTATACTCTGAGATTTTAGAAAACACTGGAAACATATTGATATGTTTGGATGTATTATATAACCAGTTCTTACACGGGAATCGTGTCCTATGCCCAGGCAAATATCTCACCCAGAGACATGGCTTGTTTACCTTGACCCTCCCTCTTCTTCTAATCTTACCAGGGAGGAGGGAGAATCCTTCATTAGCCATCTTCCATAAAACGGAGCATTTATAAAATAGTCTAGGAGGCGGTCAGCCTATTATGAGGGCTTTCTAACTTGTCAGTCAATGGCTTTTTTGGGGGAGTGGGGCATGTGCTAACAAAGTCCAGAAAGAGAATACAGAAGACCTGGGATCAAGAAATCACATAAACGCGCAATCTCCTTCAGGTGAGTCCAAAGGGCAAGGGCCTGCAGAATCATCCACTCAGCCTGGACCAGCAGCAGTGACACACTGATGCTTTGGTCTCATCTTGGGACCTTTCCAGTTTCATACAGCAGAAGCCTTTGCCAGGGCAATGCTTGGGAAATAAGCAAGGGCATCCTGGCTACTCTTCGAGCCTCCTGGGCAAAGAAGGCCTGCCTGCTCTGTGAGTTGCTGGGCCTCTCCCTTGGGCCCCCACTGCAGTAGGGTCATTGCAGTTAGGAACCCGCCAGCCCCCTTGGGCCAAAACCCTGGCCTCATTTTGTCAGCATTCCTGCCTTGACAATCACCTCTCCGTTAGCCATTTCCCTGTGGTCAGCTTTCCCCATGACATTCAGGATGCTCAGGGGCAGTCAAGCATCAAGTACTAATACTTGGGGTGTGCAATGTTGATCCCGGTCCAAGTCAAACAGAATTATGAAAATCAGTGAACTATTTAAACAACATCACATTACACAACACAAGCCCACATACTACCACTGCACAAGAAGCATTTTAAAATCCCATTTGGATGATCCGCTGTTCAGGGTCATCTGTGTCATTTCTCCTCTCCATTGCCACAGATAATCAAAGCTGGATGGATTACTGGCTTAGCTACCTGTACGTGGCCGTCCTCCGTCCTGCCAAATTTTGCTTCTGTTTCTGTTTCTCTGTCTCTCAACTCAGAACAGAATTTCTATTTCCACCTTGGCAAAGAGTTTGTCCCCTTTGGCCACAGAAGGCGGCAGCCTCCTCACCTCAGAGAACTGCAGGGCTCTGACCCGGACGAGAATAGTAGGTCCAGTTTTGTGTTCCTCAGCCTCGAAAGGACAAAGGGAAACTCGAATGAGGGGTCAGAACTGGCTAATGCATTGGGGGATAAAAGAGAAAGAAGTCCGATTTTGTACAGAGAAGGCGGTAAGCAGGATTAGTTACATTATGTAGGTTGGAAAATTGCTCATTCTTTTCTGTGCAGGTAAGAAGGGACAGGGGCAGTGTCTTGCTGGGGACTGCTGCTCAGCACCAGAATAGAGTGCTTCGGGAGGAAAAGGGACTTTCTCTCTACAGATGCTTTTTTGGTCAGGAGGGTTTCAGCATCATCCTGGCTGGAGTTAAGGAGGGAGAAGGAAGAAATGACTGTTTACTCTCCCTTTCTATCCCCTTTCCTGCTACTGGACAGGAAAATCTCGCTTCCCAGACTTCCCATGGTCACTCTTGCAATCCCATATCTTCCTCTTTTTTTCTGGAAGGCAATGGGGGTAGTAGTGGAGAGAACACTGAATTAGACGCTCGAAGACCTGACTCGAGACCTAGCCAGCTAGCAATGTGAACAGAGAAGTTATGTCTATCTAGGCCTCAGTTTCCTCATTTGTAAAATAATGTCTAATGTCTCTTTATGCTGTCTCTATTGGATCATTTTCATCAGTATACAAATATACTGTTAATTCTGTCATGAAAACCACTCCTTCTGTTTACTCCATTCCCCCTGCCCCAGGTCCATTTTCTCTGCTCCTCTTTATAACAAACCTCCTCAGAAGAGTTCTCTTCTTCTTATGTTCATCACGTAATTTACTACAATCATGTCAATGTAATCATTTACCTTTGAAATCAAATTTTAAAAAATTACCACAGATCCATAAATGATGCCAATAGTTTTGACCCAAAGTTTGGTTAAATAACCTGGTATTTCATTTTAAGCTTCTCTCAACACAGTTGAAGAACTTTTTTTTTTTAGTTTTTAATAATTTTATTTTATTTTTCACCATAGTAAGTGTAGTCTTTAATCCCTATCCACTATTTCACCCACCCCCCTCTCACCTCCCCTCTGGGAATGATCAATATGTTCTCTAGAGTTAAGAGTCTGCTTCTTGGTTTGTCTCTCTTATTTTCCTTGCTCATTTGTTTTGTTTCTTAAGTTCCACATATGAATGAGAGCTTATGGTATTTGTCTTTCTCTAATTGACTTATTTAGCTTAGCGTTATACTCTCTAGCTCCATACATGTTGTTGCAAATGACAAGATTTCATTCTTTTTATGGCTGAGTAATATTCCATTGTGTGTGTGTGTGTGTGTGTGTGTGTGTGTGTGTCTTCATCATCCATTCATCCATTGATGGATACTTGATACTTGGGATGTTTTCATACCTTGGCTGTTGTAAATAATGCTGCTATAACCCTTTGAATTAGTGTTTTTGTATTCTTTGTGTAAATACTCATTAGTGTGATTCCTGGATCATATGGTAGTTCAATTTTTAAATGAACGGTTTTCCACAGTGGTTGCACTCTTAAGAATTATTTACTCACTGTCTCCAGTCTCTCTCCTCTTGGTCACTTTCTTTTATAGTATTATTATTTTTTAAAGGTTCTTTTTTTAAAAAAATATTTTATTTATTTATTTGACAGAGAGAGAGAGACAGAGAAAGAGCACAAGCAGGAGGAGTGGTAGGCAGAGGGAGAAGCAGGCTCCCCGCTGAGCAGGGAGGCCAATGGGGGGCTTGATCTTAGGACCCTGGAATCATGACCTGAGCCAAAGGCAGATGCTTAACTGACTGAGCCACACAGGTGCCCTTTATTGTTATTATTGAGATATAATTCACATACCATAAAAGTCACCATTTCAAAGTATACAATTCAGTGCATTCACCATGTGTGCAGTCATTACTACTACTTCTAGAACATTCCAACATCCCCCAAATAAACTCCATCCTCATTAGCAGCCAATCTCTATTCCCTCTCAGTCCCAGGCAACCACCCACCTACTCTCTGCCTTTATGAATTTGCCTTTTGTGAACATTTCAAATAAATGAAACTATACAATACTTGGCCTTTGTGACTAGCTTCTTTCACTTAGCATAATGTATCTGGGGTTCATCCATGTTGTAGCATGTGTCAGAACTTCATTCCTTTTTGTGGATGAATAGTATTCCATGGCATGGAAGTACCCCATTTTGTTTGCCTATTCATGTCCCGATGAACATTGGTTCTTCAAATTTCTTGGCTATTATGAGCAACACTGCTATGAACATGTGTATATCCATTCTCTTTAAACCATCTCTGCTCAGGCTTTTGTCCCCCATGGAGCCACAGCACCTGCTCTTCTCAAGGTAGACAATAATGTCCACAGTGCTAGATTGAATTGTCAATTCTCAGTCCTTGTCCTACTTCACTTATCTGGGCTATCTGACACAGGTGATCACTCCTTTCTGTTTTACTTGGTTCCCAGAACACCCTACCATCCTGCTTTTCTTCCTACTTCAAGGACTGTCCTTGGTCTCTTGCTGGTTTTCAGTTGGAAGTCTAACTAGACTGATTACATCCAGAACTGAACCCCTGATCTCCCACCCAGTATAATGCACTCCCTGTGCAGTCTTCCTTGTGCGGATAAATAGAAAGTCTATCATCCAGTTGCTCAGGTGAAAACATTTGGAGTTATCTCTAACCCTCTTTCTCTTCACTCCACATCGAAACTATTGGTTAGTTAGCAAGTGCACTTGCTGTTCACTCTGCCTAGAATGTTCTTTCTCTTCCCTCCCCATAGATATCCATATGGTTTACTCCCTCACCTCCTACAGGTATTTGCTCAAATGTCACTTCTTTTTTTTTTAAGATTTTATTTATTGATTTGACAGACAGAGATCACATGTAGGCAGAGAGGCAATTAGAGAGAGAGGGGGAAGCAGGCTCCCTGTTGAGCAGAGAGCCCGATGTGGGGCTGGATCCCAGGACCCTGAGATCATGACCTGAGCCAAAGGCAGAGGCTTTAACCCACTGAGCCACCCAGGTGCCCCAAATGTCACCTTCTTAACGAGGACTTCCCTGACCATGCACCCAAAAGAAAAACCCCTTCTGCCTCCCACTATTGATCTCCTTTACCCTGTTTTATTTTCCACAGAACTTAGTGCCATCTGAAATTCTGTACATTTGACTTGTCTCCCTCCAGTATAATGTAAGCTCTATGAAGGTAGAGGTTTAAAAAAACATTTTTAAAAAAATTTTTAAGTAGGCTCCACACCCAGTGTGGGACTTGAACTGATGATCCCAAGGTCAAGAGCCTCAAGCTCTACCAACTGAGCTGGCCAGGTGGCTTGAAGGTAAGAATTTTTATCTGTTTCATTTACAGCTGTACTGCCTGGCACAGAGTAAGTGCTCAGTAAATATATGTTAAATAAGTAAATGGACTAGTTAGTTTTGCTTTTTTCTCCTCTAGCTTTATTGAAGTATAGTTGACAAATAAATTGAATATTTGTAAAGTGTACAGTGTAATGAATTGATGACTAAATGAATCAATGGTTGAACTGGCTATTTTGAAAACTGGTTAATACTTCAGCCATTTCTTGTAACTTGACTGAAGTTAACCATTAGCTTTCAAAATAGTTGTCTAATTTCATCTGTGGTGTGATCTTGCATGAATTTTTGAAAGATATTCTCATTAGAAACTATCGTTCTTCACAGTGGTATATTTAAAAATTGGGGCTCTTGAGTCAGACTATTGGGAGTTTGCAACCTAGACATCTGTGTGAATCAGGACAAGTTAAGCATTCTGTGCCTCTGCTTCCTCATCCATAAAATGCCATACCAGGAGCAACTATCCCATGTTGTTATTTTGGGGATCTAATAAAAAATGTACGAAAATCACTCAGGCTGCTACTTGTCACATAGTAAAGCTTCAGTGAACAGTGGCTTTTATTACTCTTATTAAGATGTAAGTTTTCAAACAATAGAGTAAGACTTGCAACAGAAACAACTGAATACATATTTCTAAGTGGAACTAAAATAGCTGTCCAGCTTTTTTGTATAAGTGGCACTTCTTTGGGAAATGATCCAAAATGTGAAGGCCGATTGTTTTGTCCCTTTCCTCAGGAGGCTTTCATGGGATTGGACATATCCTCTTCATATTCTCTGCACCCTCACAGAATACTCATACCAGGAACCCCTCATACTTAACATTTCTACTCGTCACACTTTTCAACTTTAATGCCACTTTAGACTCTGGGTTCAGATTCCATAGATTATCTTCACATACATTGGTTAAAATGTATGTGAATTCATTCACATTCACATTCATTCAGCAATTCCCTTTTGTGGAAAAGATGCTTGTCAAGTGGTGGCAGACCAGCTTTCTAAATGAGTTGACCTGAAAACAAGGTTGTCCATGCTTGGAAAAGCAAGGACAATGGTATCCTTCCATGTCATGACACTTCCAGACTGTGAATGCCAGTCTGTGCTAGATTCTTTGCTTTGTGCAGGGAAATCGAGGAAGCCCAAGCCTGTGCAGGAGCATCTTGCTCCACATCTCACCGAAGCAGCCAATGGCATGCAGCCTTTCCCGTTTACACTCCCTTGCCAGGGTCCACTTCTTATATTTTAAATTCTATTACCTCTCACAGCAACTTATACTGAGTTGGGCTGGGCTGGGCTGGGCACACATTCATTTATTCATTCATTAAACCCCACAGGGATCAATAAATACTAGTTAAGCCACACTGCTTCTTTGTTGCTTTAGAACTGTTTTCTTAATTTTGTTATTTAAATGAAATTTTACCTTGTTTTCTCAGCTATGCTGTAAATTTCTTGAGTACTCAGGCTTCTAGCTCACTCCTGTCTCCTGCAGTGCCACACCTGATTCTTCATTCAGTCTATGTTTTTATTATTATGCTCTGCAAAACGGCTCTGGAGAAATGGGTTTGAACCCTACGAGTTAGGTAAAATTTTCTCCTTGACTTTTTTTTTTATTGTGGTTCTTAGGAGAAAATGGCATGCAACACCCCTCAATTACTAAGCCATTTTCCCACTATAATATAATTTCAAATAAAAGCCTAATAAAGCCCATGTTGAGAATGAGAAACTTACTCGTAAACGGTTGTCCATCCATTTTCATTACTTTTGGTAGCCAAAAGCCCCGTGTTTCCTGGATAGGTCATCAAGGCCAGATTATAACCTTGGGCTGACACTCTTTTCAGGACTCCATTGCTGCTTATGGTCAGCCAGTACACCTGCCCGCCAGGCACCACAAGCCAAAGGGGCATCCCGCCTGCGTCACGGCGAATGTGCACGGAGTTGCCATTGCTGCTGGTAACTGCACCTAAGTCACCTTCGGCATTGTAGGTGAAATTATATACATAGTCTCTTGTTATCAAGTTCAAGGTGTGCAGGTGGGTTCCATTGACAGTGAACTGGTAGAGCTCCTGGTCAGCAGGTGAAGCGATCTCATAAAGGTTCATGTCATTCAGGTGGGCTTGGTTCCTGCTAATGGTACGAATTCGAACATTCCCAAGGTCTGCGACATATAGGGTACCATCAGGCGACACTGCCAAGGAGGAGGGGGCTTTCATCTTTGCATCTTTGGCATAGCCACCATCACCTGTGAGAGAAAGACCGTAATTTTAATGATTGTCATCACAAGCATTTGTAAGAACACAACCATATGCAGAAATCACTGTACATCTAGAATCCTTTTAGGAGTGCCTGGCTCACTCAGTTAGTGGAGCATGTGACTCTTGATCTTGGGTTGTGGGTTCAAGCCCCACATTGGGTATAGAGATGACTTAAAAGTAAGATTTCTAAAAGAAAAGAATCACTTGAAAGCGAACAATCAGTGAATCATTATTCTCTGCATTCCCCTCCCTTGACAAATTTGAAACTTATTCAGAATTCCTGAGTCAGTACCAGCAAAGATGAACAGTGAGATGAAATTATCTCAGTTAATATCAGTTTTGTGAAATCCTCAGTCCTGCTGTTCAGTATCTATTATATCACAAGATACAAAACCAGGAAATAATGGAAGCTGCACAGAATGTGGCTGGAAATCCATGAGATTCATGCCTGTCAGTGCTTGTGGACCTACATACCTCAGGACTTTCCAATTCTACTATGCTTACAGGAACTTTCTTTGGCTAATTCCCATTGTCACACTGTCAAAGTACACTAAGTCTGTAAGTGCAACAATGATTCAGAACATCAAACTTGATAACTGGAATAAACGTTAGATTTGCCTTGGATAAAAGATATAAATTAGCAAAAGAAGTATAAATCTAATTGTCCAGGAAAACATTGGAAATATTGATCAAAAGTTGTATCGACCAAGTTGCTCATTCTTGATTCCTCTAGCCCAAGAGAAGGCAAAGGTTAAGAGAATCTTTTGGGCCCAGATGAGCAGTTTAATAGGACTGCAGGTAGCATGGAGGGATTTCCACATCCCAGAAATAAATGTATCTATTGACATTTAGAGGAGTGTTTGTTATCTGGAATATCTACTTCATGTTTTGGGGAAAAGATATTATATATATATGTATATATACATATATAATATAATTTTATATATAATATATAATATATAATAATATAATATATGCTATATATATTTCAGTTGGAAGTAAAGGGCACCATTGTCTAGGAAGAAAATTTTGGACATTCTTAATTTATTTTTACTTATTTATTTTTAAATTTAAATATTTTACTTATTTATTTGTTAGAGAGAGAGAGAGAGCACAAGCAGAGGGGGTGGCAGGCAGAGGGAGAAGCAGGCTCCCTGCTGAGCAAGGAGTCGGATGTGGGACTCAATCCCAGGACTTCGGGATCATGACCTTAGTTGAAGGCAGACTCCTAACCGACTGAGCCACCCAGGCCTCCCCGGACATTTTTTAAACAGTCCAAGTAGTAGACTAATGTCCTGAAAACCCTCCACTGTGGGATTTTATTTTGCTCATGTATCTTCAAAGCAGTCTGCTCTAGTCTCTTTGGGGTTCAGAATTTTTTTTATTTTATTTATTTGTTAGAGAGAGAGAGTGAGCACAGGCAGACAGAGTGGCAGGCAGAGGCAGAGGGAGAAGCAGGCTCCCTGCCAAGCAAGGAGCCCGATGTGGGACTCGATCCCAGGACGCCGGGATCATGACCTGAGCCGAGGCAGCTGCTTAACCAACTGAGCCACCCAGGCGTCCCAGAATTTTTTTTAAAAGTAGGCTCCATACCTAGCATGGAGCCTAATGTAGGGCTTGAACTCAATACCCTGAGATCAAGACCTGAGCTGAGATCAAGAATTGGACACTTAACAGACTGAGCCACCCAGTCATCCGTCTTTGGGTTTCAAATAGCAAGCACTATTCATTTGGAAGCCAGTCACTTAGGGGAAGTAATTTTTTCCTTAGCTAAATCAGTAAATGCAGGTTTTATAGTGTTTCCTTTTCTCCAAAGTACGTATCATGTCATGATCTTATATTTATATAGTGATTTTAACTTGAGTATTAAACCTTTGTTATAGTAGCTTACCCTCAGTACAGCTGGTATCATTGAGACAAGTGACATCTATAACAGATGAGGTGAGTGAGTCATGAGGAAGTCTTGTGGCTTTCCCAGAGTCATCTGGTCAGTTGGTTGCAGAGCAATGACCAGATACTAGGCTATGTGGCCCCAACCCATCACTTTCTCCACTTGCTCACACTAATGTTCACAAATAACACTTTGGTTTTCCTTTTGGCCTTTCTGTTGTGCGTTTTTCTTTTGGAAACAGAGAGAGGAAGCTGGTGAATTGTTAAAAAGGTCATACCTGAAAAACAGTCACAGTTGGGATCAATTTTGCAGTCACAGTCAGTAGGGGCACCAGCTATGATGGAGATCTCCCCATTGGTGGTGACTTGCTGAATGCGGTTTACTTTCCTCTCGTCTGTTTCCGCTATGAAGAGCAGCCCGCTGTGGGAGACGCTGATGGCCCTGGCTGACTCCAGAGTGGAGTGAATTGCCACCTTGCTGACCAAGAAATGATCGATGCCTGGCACCTGGCAGTGAATGGGGCGCCCTGCAATGATCCGCACGCGCCTGTTTTCAGAAATTTGCAGCACAATGTTGTTATCCAAGACATACAATGAATTGTCCATGGGATTGACTGCAAGGTCTGTTGGCCACTCTAATCGCACCTGCAAAAAGAGCAGAACACACACCATTAGGTTACAATATCTTTCCAGGGGCAGTTTTACCTTGAAAGAAAAATCAGCTTATTGGTTCCTCTGTCTCATGAATTTCAGCAATGTCGGTGTTGTCTGGCAAAGTTGGGGGAGGATGGTTGATCAAATGTTCTGGGAAACATATTTATCATTTATACCATTTCCAACATAATGAAAATTCGTTTTCAGTAATTCCAGAAGGAATTCCTAGAGCAGTGTTTGTTTCAGAGTGTGATCTCCAGACCAGCAGCAACAGCATCACTGGGGAACTTGTTAGAAATGCAAATTCTCAGACCTCAACCTAGACCTATTGAATCAGAAACTCTGGGGGTAAAAGAAAAAATGAAACAAGATGGGATTGGGAGGGAGACAAACCAAAAGAGACTCTTAATGTCATAAAACAAACTGAGGGGGGGGTGGGGGGGGGGAGGGGTTGGGAGAGGGTGGTGGGGTTACATTATATGTTTAAATAAAAAAAGCTTAAATTAAAAAAAAAAGAAACTGGGGGTGGGACCCAGTCATCTGTGTTTTAATAAGCCTTCCAACATGTTCCGATGCACACAAGTTTAAGGACCAATGTTCTAGGGCTTCTGCATCACTATGACATACAGATCTCTTTCACTGTCCTATAGATACATGGAAGAGTAAAGTCATAGAGGATTCTGGAAAATACAGTGCCAGAATAACTTGATGATTTTACTGTAACAGCAACCTTTTGGGACAGAACCTTCCATTAGCACAGACCTAGCATCCATCTTGTGGAATACTCAGGCACTGTTTATTAGCCGGTGATGTGGAATCCTAAGTCACAATGCATGGCCACCTAGCTTGACCTGCCTCACTCCACATCTCTCTTTTCTTGCTAACGGGTGAGTTTGTTCTTTCATTGAATATTTGCTGAGTACCTTCTTTGGGCGAAGACTTGTGCTAGGCTATGGGATTCAAAAGAATGCTGTCACACAGCCTCTGCCTTCAGATGACTCATGGTCTAGTGGAGCCCTTGGAAGGGCCATTAGACAATTTTTCTCCATGTTTTGAGAAGGAAGCAGCAGAGAGGGTATAAGAGCACTTCACCAACATTAGAAACCACGAGGCAAGATATTCTCAGAGAAGATACTACTTGAAATGACCAGTAGGAGAGAAATGGGATGAAAATGGGGGTGGGGGTGTGGGAGCAGCACTGAAAGCAATCACAGGGAGAGGGAACAGCATAGGCAAAGGTCCAGAGTTTGGAGATGGTGTGGCCCACTGAGGTTACTACAAACAATTCAGTAAGCATAATAAATGCTGAATGTATGGGAGCAGTAGGCAATGAAAATAAGGAGGTTGTCAGTGGCTAGGTGTTATGGGTTGAATTGTGTTCCCCTTAAATTCATGCAACCCCTAATGTGACTATATTTGGCAACAGAACCTTTAAAGAGATAAGTAAAATGAAAAGAAATCATGAGGGTGGGGCTCTAATATAGCAAGACTGGTGTCCTTATAAGAAGAGGAAGAGACACCAAAGAGACTGCAGGAGTGTGTATGCAAGCCCATGTGAGCTCACAGTAAGAGGATGGCCATCTGCAAGCAAAGGAAAGAGGCCTCAGGAGAAAGCAAAGCTGCCAACACCTTGATCTTGAGCTTATAGCCTCCAGAACTGTGAGAAAATAAATTTGTCTTGTTAAAGCCATCCAGCATATGGTATTTAAAAAAATTGATTTATTTTAGAGAGAGAGAGAGCGAGAGAGCAGGAGGCAGGGGCAGAGGGAGAGGGAGAGAGAATCTCAAGCAGACTCCATGCTGAGCAGGGAGCCCAATGCAGGGCCCAATCCCACGACCCCGAGATCAACCTGAGTTGAAACCTGGAGTCAGAGTATTTTGTTACAGAAGTGCTAGCCCACTAATACACTAGGTAATGTGCAGCTTTGTTTTGATGGGTGGGAGAGACCACTAAAGGGCTTTAAGTAGGAGGGTGACATATCTGGGTTCTAGAGGAATCACGCCGGCTGCTACTGAGATGATACTAGTAAAGGAGGCAGGAGAAGAGGCAGGCCCGCAGTTAGGAGGCTCGTGCAGTGGTCCAGGTGCCATATGAGAGTGCCTTAATTAGGATGGTAGCAGTGGGCATGGAAAGAAGAAGATGGATTTAAGGCATGTTAAGGGCAGTTAGAATCAAAAGGACTGCTGTGTGTGTGTGTTGTGTCTTGGGTCCAATGTTGTGCTAGGCACTTGGGACACACATGCTGCCAACCAAACACAGTTCCACTCTAGTTCTTTTCTGGACATAGTGGTCAGCCCAGTACATGCCTTGACATCTCAATAGCTATTTAATCACTGGGCACTTCTCAGGGAACTGTGTTCCACGCACTCTCTGCCCCACCACTCACTTACTCTATACTTTACAGCTCTTCTCTTAGGTTGGATAAAGGCAGACAAAGCTGGCCCATTCCTGGCCAAAATAGAAACAGGGATTTGGCTACTTTTCTTGCCTTGAGTGAAAGCCCAAGGAAACTTTCAGTTTTTTCACTGAATCTGAAAGTCTGAAAACAAGATCTGGACTGTTACTACACTGGGAGGCCCACTCCAACTCTGGCTGGACGAGGCCTTACTCTTAGTAATGAAGTGCACAGAGGCCATTGTGAGACAGGCCTTCCCTCTCATTTTGCCTCTTAATGGAGGGCAACTGGTGATGTTGTAATGAAGACAAAGGTTGTCTTGGCCTTCCCCCGTACCACTCGGTGCTTTCTTTTCCTGTTTCTGAGTGTCTCTCCCAGACACCCAGCAACCTCATCCTGCCCCCATGTCTCAGCATGCCCTCGACCTCCATATAGACTGGCCTTCCCTGGTCAGCACCATATGCCTCTGTGCAGCTAGGAATTTGAATACTAATGGAGTATAAAGCTGAGCTGTGTTATGCATGTTCTACAGAGCCTTTCAGACCAAGGCCATTGGATAAACACTAAACACCAGCTTTAACAGCTCCCGGAGCAGTTTGCTGTGATCTGTTCCTCAGCACGTCTGTCTGAGGCCTGTGCCTGTCAGCGCCCTGCCACCAAGAGGGAGCGGGAGAAGGAGAGCCACTGCTGTGGAGGGTGCTGCCTCCCCCACCACGAGCCCTTGCTCTGGCCCTCCATACACATTGTCGCTCCCGTATAGCAGCTGTCTGTGTCTGCGGGTCCTGTGTAGCACAGTCCCCCAGGAAATAACCTGGGGCTGGCTGAGGAAGAGGAAATGAATTTATTTCAGTACAGCACTCCTATTTCGATCAAGTTTGAAGTCAGTGACCCAGAAAAAACAAAGCTGGCAGAAATGACGTTCTAATTATCTCCATTCTGAGAGCTGAGGCCAGGGCAGAGGCCGGGGATGGCACACACCTGGCAGGAGTCAGAGGAGGACATGTTTTGGACTCTGTTCTCTGCTGTCAAGACTGCCTCTGAGATAAAGGCTGGTAGTTGGAAGATAAGTTGTTAAATTCTTCAACTCACCCAACCTGATTTAAGTCAATACTATTGGTGTCATGCTTATTAGATTTAATATTGCCTCAAAAATACACCAGCTATTGTGTCTGTTTGTTTTCTTTTCCACCAAATAAGTCACCCTCTGGCAGTTTCCTGTGACTAAAGTGGCCTTTGCGCTTCTGAAATATTTCTATACTAGCTACACAGAATCCCTTTAATTCCCATTTGATTTGGCTGGGCAGCTTGTCTATGAAATCTGCTCAAATGAAAGATGTGTGGCTACTTAGTAATCCAAGGTCTGCCTTTTCAGAACCTGGACATTTTCACCTCCCTTAGGTTGTCAGTTCCTTTTATATCCTTCTCGTGTTAAATACTCCCATTTCCAGATAATTTTTCAAGGAACTGGTGCTTTAGAGCCACACAATAGAAACACTATATTTACTACCGAGGCATTTCCATAACACAGCACGTAATATATGGAACGGAGTCCTTGAGGCGATTCGGGCAGTCAGAATTAGCATGTTAGTTGCAGAGACCCTAGAATTCTGAGTTCCTAAGGTAAGGCTACGGTTAATTCCTGAGGGTTGCTGGCACTTGTCCATATGATTTCTGGGGACAAAGAAACATTTCCTTTGGGGGTGGGAGCAGAAAGAGATGGAACAGCAGGCAAGTTCTGGAATCTCTGCCTGGTGGCCTGGCCTCCAGGCAAACCATTTGGCCTAATTTGTGGTGGTTGCCCCACCTTGTAAAAATACATTAATTTGTTTGAAATGTCAAAATATATTTATGCTAAACTGGCATTAAAGGTCATTGGTATAGCCGCCAGCTGGGGGAACGTGACCATCTCCCAACAATGCACCCTGAGAAATAACCCTGAGCAGAAAGGAGTTCTTGGTCTGGATGTCAAGCCTTGACAGCACTATGTCTTCCTCTGCTAATTGAAAATGTGCCTTGAAGGGACTTAACTCTCAGGTCAGCCATTCCTGTGGCTGGTTTAAAGATCCAGCTAATTGTGACCGAAGATAACAGTACATAAAGTGGCAGAGTCCTATACAGGAAAATCCATGTGTAAATGCAGTATTTACATATGAGCTCTCAGTTAGACTAAACTGGAAAATTCCTCAGTCATAAACTTAACTCAGCCATATACTTAATCCCCCACTGTCGACACAGACCATAATTTGTATACTTGGGCTCTTTCTAGCAGTTTGAAGGCTAGTTCCCCCCTGTACTATGTGCCACTGTAGGCAACTGTAGGCAAATGAGTGTCTGGTTTCCTCATCTGCCACAAGGAAAAGCAGCTAGCAACAGTCTCTAATCTGTTAAGAGTTACTGCGTGCATTAAATGACATAGTAATCCTGAGTGCTCAACGCAGTGCCTGGACAGAGTAAGGGATGGTAAACGGGATTAACATTAATAATGGTTTCAAAGTCAGAGACCTTTAGAGCTAGAAGGGATCTAGTCCATGTACCATTCAACACAGTGCCCTTTCAGTTCTGTTTACCAGACTTCAGTTGTCAACATAATGTCTTTATGAATTTTGCCCTGCCCATCCACCACCAGCATTTTTACTGACTTAATATTTTCTTTAAATTGACTCACTTTTAAAGTATAAATAGGTGCTTCCCCTTCCTTGGAACGGATCCTAATCAATAGCACCTATAAAATTCTAGGCCCACTCATCTGAGCCTTTAATAAAAGTAACTACTGTTTATCGAGTGCTTCCCGTGTGTCAGGCTCTTTGCATGGATTATTACCTTATATGCCTAGAGCAGTCACTTGGGAAAGGAACAACTGATATAACTATTTCTGGTTATGTGCTCTTAGCCCCTATGCCATCTGATTCTTCAGCTAGTAGAGTGGACACACTTCTTCACTTTCTCCTCACCAATTCTGGCTTCCCTTTTACCTCGTTTGAATTCATCTAAGGGTTGTTCTCTTTGGTGGAGAACATCAAAGCTGATTAGAAGTTGAGTGATTTGTCTTTGTCTCTGTTACTTACCATCTTTCGGTTCAACGCATTGTGGGTGCCTACTCTGTGCCAGGCACTATTATCAAGGGAAAGAAAACAGGTCCCTGCCCTTGATTAGTGTACAGTCAAGGCGGGGAGTGGGGAGAGGCAGATCTAGAAACAGCTCATTTCAATATAATGTGGTTAGGTGCCATGACAGACGTATGCCCAGAGTGACATGGGAACACAGGGGAGGGAGTTTGGGACAATAACTCCTAGAAGAGAAACGTCAGCTTCATCTTGAAGGATGAAGCTAAGGTACTGAGATGAATGAAGCAAAGGGGGAGAAGTGATTTCATCAGAGGGAAAAGACTGAACGAAAACAGGAATGTGAAACCATATGGGCGTGGGGGAAATAACATGGGTCTGGGTTACTAGGGCATAAAGTCAAAGTAAGGTATACAGTGGTGATAAAGGATGTTTAAATGTTTGCCAGGGACAGGATTTAAATTTCTCCCCTGAGGCACGATTGTTACTTGGGGTCAGATCATTCTTTTTCGTGGAGGGTCTCCTGTGCATCATGAGATGTTTAGAAGTGTCTCTGGCTTTTATTCACAAGATGTCAGTGGCACCTCCCCCTAAATTGTCACAATAAAAATGTCTCCAGACATAGCTAAATGTTGGAGCAAATAATTTAATCTGAGCCTCAGTTTCCTCATCTGGAAACTGGGTACAGCAATAATATTTTCTCTCAAACATTTATTACAGGAATTGAAAAAATCAATATAAAGCACTTAGCATAGCACCTGGTACACAGGAAGAGCTCTATAAAGGCCTGCTATTTATTTTTTATCACAGAACATGTCTGAATTTCTTCTGGTTCCTGTCTGACTATTGCAATATCCTCCTTCTTGGTTATCTCATGAACTTTGGAGTTTAATCATATGGTAGTCATGGTCTTTCAAAGTTTCCCCTGCTTCTATGTCACCAGCCATTTCCCCCCTGCTCATTGATTCCATTTCTTAAGAATCCTTCTAAGCTATGTGTCTTCCAAGAAATTTGGCTTATATAGGGGTATATATTACTTCACATATATGTCAGCTAATTTCTTGGCTAATATTTTAGCTTATTCCAGACTAGGTCCTGCCTTCACAGAATTTATAGTCTTTTGCTGACTTACTTTTGTTTATTTTCCGGTACCTACAACGAGTTGCTAGCAACACAGAGTAGTAGACTATTTCTGTTGCATTCCATCCATTTCAAGAAATTGACTTTTGTGGAAGATCCTCAGAAACATATATCATGACTGTTACTATACAATTGTCACCAAGTGCTCATAACTTCTTTTCCTAAAGTTTGTGCTACAGAAACCAGTTGTTTCCCAAAAGGCCCCTTCTCCCTATCCCAAACATGACACTTCTAATCTCCATCCTTTACATTTTCAGCCTTATGGCTCATTTGAAAAACAACTCTGTTTGATTTTGATCTCTGAGGCCTCTTCAGTAGGAATTTCCAGGAAATGTATGATTATCTCTTCTGTAGTATGCCAGCCCTGGGGAAGATAGTGACGGGACTGAGTGCTCTCTGCCAGGTGTTCTGCCAGCTCTATGTTAGATTTCCCCATGCTTCTAAAAGCTGACAACTCCAGATTGTTAGCATCACTTTTTGTCACTTTTCAAATGGCCTTCTCATTTCTTGACACTGATACTGTCTGAGCTTCTTCAAATTTATAAAAGAGGGAAAAAGCTGCCTGGACCAAGTTTGGTTTCCTGCAGTTGGAAAGCATGATGATGACTTTGAGAGTGACGGCTCTTATTGATCTTGCTTTTAAAAAGTGGAAATTATTAGAAGATGAAATACACTAGGATTACATGGACTTGTCAACTGGCAAATTATTTCCCATTTTCTCAGACCCACACTCTTGTGTTTCTCTGAATAGCAGCTGGAGAGTTCGAGGAACCTCTCAACCTTTGGTCAAATGTATCAGCATGGTCTGTCTTCATGGTTGCCCAATCAGAATAACGGACATTTAAGTCTCATTATTCACTACAGATGGATAGTCAGGATTAATCTAGTCAAGAGGTACAATTGGACTGATCTTTAAAATCATTCTGCTGCTGAGCCTACAGATTAAAATTACATCTACTCCTGTGTTCTTAAAACGTTTTGGTAGTGGGGGAACAAAGCAAAGCAAAACAAACAATAAAAAGCTTCAAGGCAGTCCTGGTATATTTCATCTGTTAATAATTTCTACTTTTTAAAAGCAAGATCAATAGGGGCCATCATTCTGAAAGGTGTCATTTTGCTTTCCAGCTGCAGAAAACCAAACTTTCTCTAGATGGCTTTTATAAATTTGAAGAAGCTCAGACAGTATCAGGGTCAAAACAAAATGCTAAATTTATGGTTACTATGATGCCTGTGGCAGACTACTAGTTCTAGGCCTACCCTATCATCCATTTACTCTTTCTTCCTTAGTAGTAAATTCCCTTTTAAAAAAATCTGGGCACACTGCTGTCTACAATAGAAGATATTCCAGTCTTATTTGCAATTCTCTGTAGCCATGTGATAAAGTTCAAGTCAATAAGATGTAAGAGGAAGTGTGGAAGTATCCACACTTTTATTTCATTTGTATTATTATTTTTTAGAGAGAGAGAAAGGCAGGGGAGGGACACACAGAGGGAGAGAGAGAATCATAAGCAGGCTCCATGCCCAGTGTGGAGCCAGACATGGGGCTCAATCTCATGGCTCTGACCGGAGCCAAAACCTAGAGTTAGATGCTTAACTGACTGAGCCACCCAGGTGCCCCCTCTCTTTTTAAAAATATCCATTTTTAAATTGATGCTTTCAATGGCTATCTAAGGAGAGCTGACCCAATTGGAAGGGGCCTCTTTTTGCCCTTCCTTCTATTCTGTAGTATGAATACATTGGTTGAGATTTTTGGCAGATGTCTTAGACCATGACATGTCAATGAAAATGGAAGCTATGCGTTAGGATGGCAGAGCAGAAATACAGAAGCCTGGGACCCAGATGATCTCATGGAACTGCCATCCTAGTCCTGCACTATATACCTCTAGTCTGGCTGCTGTTGTGATTGTGTCACTGTTATGTTGGGGGGTTGGGTTTCTGTTATTCTCAGTTTAATCTAATCACAATGAAAAAATGTTCTGTTAGGTTTTGTTTTTGACCAGTGTTACTGACTATACCATTATGGTCAAATGGTTCTAATGGATTTCTAGTTCTATGTCTCTAGGTAGATCACCAGTGTTTGCAAAATTAAATTAAATTTAAATACATTAATGTCTGAAAGTGATTGACACATATGGCAAAGTCCACCAGGGCAGCCCTTTGTTTGGGGGATGACTAATTGCTTAAACTTAGCGATTAGCCTCAAGCATTCTTGAATACCCAGTGCCCCATCTTTGGGTACTTCAAGCTGCTTCCAGCTTCATGACTCATTCAGATCCAATGCTTCTTTATTATACTGTAAATATATGTTTGCCTTCCTATGTCTTGTGCTAGGTCTGTGAGTCCTCAAGGGCAGGGATGTGGTCTCATTCATTTTTGTATTCCCAGTATCTGGCATTAGAGTTGGCAAATGTTTGTTGAATGAAAACATTAGTGCCTCACTGACTGTAATATTTTCAGTTCATGAAAGCATTTAAAAATTTTGAAATGCAAATAGGTTGTAAGAAATACTATTTTTCATCAACATGTTTGAGTCAGTAAATCTGGGTTTCCGGAGACCTACAGAGGTTAGTGGAAATTGGCATATTTCCTCAATCTTAAGAAGTGCATTTCCTACTTCTTCCATATTTTAAGTTTTCTGAAGTGAGAATATGTCTTATTAATCACTACATACATTTAGTGGAGCATTTCTCCCCTACCACCCCAAGCTATCAAATTGATGCTATGTCTTACGATCCATGGTGTCTTAGAGTTGAGGTCATATGGCATTCCCATTTTGGTCTGTGCACTTTGAGGGTCCCTGGAGTTCTTTCAAGAAGGTGTGTGAAGGGGCGCCTGGGTGGCTCAGTGGGTTAAGCATCTGCCTTCGGCTCAGATCATGATCCCAGGGTCCTGGGATCGAGCCCCACATGGGGTTCTCTGTTCGGCAGGGAGCCTGTTTCTCCCCCCACCCCCGCCGCCTATTTGTGATCTCTCTCTGTCAAATAAATAAATCTTTTAAAAAGAAAGGTCTGTGAAGTCAAACTATTTTTTAAATAATACTATTTTCCTGTTAAATTTCTCATGAGTGTACAGTGAGTGTAGTTTTATAGAGGGTATCTGTGGCTAGCATATCTTTGTGTTCAAAAAATTTTTAATTTATTTTTTTAAAAAAGATTTTATTTTTAAGTAATCTCTATGCCCAATATGGGGTTCAAACTCAAAACTCTGAGATCTAGAGTCAAATGCTCTATAGACTGAGTGAGCCAGGCAGGCGCCCCCACCAATTTAATTTCTAATAAGGCTAATACTGATAAATAAAACCCACAGACAGAAAAGTTCTTTGAGATCCCCAACAATTTTTAGGACTGCACCCAGAAGCTTGAGAATGGTTGTCCTAGAGGAAAAAAACAGTGAATGAAGCCATTCTATTATATAAGAGTTTCATTCAAGCTCATTAAGAAAACAAGCATGTATCCCTTCCAAGATGGTTCCTGGGGCCATAAGCTCTGTCCAAAAGCACACTGACAGAGTGGCGGAAAATTTGTACTTCTTCTAGAGACCCAAGGCCTGATGGGTGCTATAAAAGTTTGTTCTTACAGGCTCCCTCTGAGCAATCAGCACGTACACACTCTCTCTGAGTCTGCTGTGTAATTGCCACTACCTCATCTTAATAACAGGCATAATTGCTCTGAGTTTCCGTCGACCCTTTCTTGCATCTCCTCTCTGAAGCCTCAGTTTTGGAAATGGCACTTGTGAATACACAGAATGTTTAACCACTTCCAGTTTTCAATTTACAGTCAAAGTCATCTATCAGCAGGAGATGAAGGCCCAGTGTGAAAACTACAGAATGTCCTTCAGACTCCACAGCTAATTTGTTTGTAAATTTGATTGTTATTGTAAGAAGAACATATTGTACATGATGCTACTTGCCGATTTACTATTTGTATCTCTCTGTATCTTGGGTTTTACCATTAGAGTCAAAGAACTTAACCCTTTCAGCACTTCCACGGGTAGGGAGAGACACATGAAAGCTTTACTATTTTCCCTTGAGTCTCTGTTTCCTTTTCATTTTACAGGTATTTATGAAATACCTACTGTATATTCAGCACTGTGGGAGAAACACACATGCAGAAGACAAGACAACTAGGGAAGAGTCCGAGGTATCATGGGATAAAATGTGAGGGAGGTCATGAGGTCATACATTCTGAGTGAATTCAGGCAAGAGAGGACCACCTGGGTATTCACACAGTGAGAAATGGGGCTCTTATCCTCATGAGAGCAAAGGCTTTGCCTGCAAAGGAGCCAAGGACTTAGAAGAAGCTCCTGGAGTCATTCTGCAGTTTCTTCCTGCTGAGAAGTTGCAGAAACTTGTCTGTTTCAGGTTGTTAATATTATAGTATTGGCTTGACAGAACAGACCAAGCTTCCAATTCCCTTTGGCATCTAAAGCAATTTACAGGCCAGAAGTATGACTGCACAGCTTTTATGAAATGGTCTGATTTCATTGATCAGCCACTCCAAGATTATGTTTTCATTTCTGTAGCTATTGCTAAGCCTTCTTTCTGGTATAATATTCAGGAAGGAACTATTAAAAATTGTACCATGGAGATGTTATGATATAAGTGGGCAGGGTTCTAAATGGGAAGAGAAATATCACAATTCATGATGGCTCTACTCAAAAGTTCATTTTAAGTTAGACCAGCATTCCACAGATTGTCTCTCTTATCTTAACTCTGCAATGTTTCCAAATGATAAGGATACTAATAAGAGCAGATGGCCTAATGAACATTTAGAGGAAAGATTTAACTGGTCCTATTTTCATTAGGTCTCCAGTGTGCTTCTGGGTTTTGCCCACCACTTCCCTGTGTGTGATACAAAACAGCACGCACTCAACAGATGGCCCAGCTCAGGCTTCATGCTTCCAGAACTCTGGAGACTGGCCACCTGACCACTTACCATGTGTACAGAATCATTTAAGGAAGCAGGCAGGCTACAGACTTGAGCCTGAACAAAAGCAAAAACTGGTGATGAATATTGAGTATCCAAGCTTCAACAAAAGGGGAGTCAGAATCATTCTCGCAAACATGTCAAGTGACTCTGGTTGAGGTTTCCCAATAACACCCTCTTATGGATTCAGGAATGATGAAATCCTTTGTGGCAACCAGTCCATTCCAATTAATGTTTCATCCAAACTGTAAGCATATCTGAGTAACTCTGGCAATAACAATGGCATGGAAATCTAACACCTCATTGCACAGTGTGCTCGTTATTAAGCTACTGTCTCAAAGCTCCCAACTCACCCCTTTGGACGTTGTTTTGTGATGCTGGGGCTGGGACTCAGCTAACTGCATTTCTCTTTGCCAGCTGGATTTCTGCTAGATCCTGACAGTCGGGGAAATAAAGCGACTCTGGAAAGCTAGAGGAGGGAGAAGGGACTTGTTCCTTCCTGCTTCCCTTCTCTCCTGGTCAGCATGGCTGCAACAGTAGTTCTTTACCCCCACAGCAGTAGCTGACTCTTATTTAAACTCCGAGAATCAGTCTCATCATGCCACCTCAGAGGCACCAGAAGCAGCTGGCTGGCATTCCCTTCTCAGAGGAGTGGGTCCCACCTCCACGGAGCAAATCCTCTGTCTTTCTGGGTTCTGACAACTCCGACCTCTTTCTTCTGTTTCCTTAGCCTTAGAGGTGGTGGCTGATTCCTGCAGTTATTATTTCAACCTTTTTTCTTTTTAAAAGATTGTTTGTATATTTATTTATTAGAGAGAGAGAGAGAGAGGGAGCACGCAAGTGAGAGTGAGCATGAGCAGAGGGGGGGAGCAGAGGGAGAGGGAGAAGTGGGCTCTCCATGGAGCAAGGAGCCTGACTCTGGAGACTCCATCCCAGGACCCTGGGATCATGACCTGAGCTGAAGGCAGATGTTTCACCGACTGAGCCACCCAGACGACCCTCAAACTTTTTTTCAACCCTCTAAAACCTGTGCAGCCCTTTCCCGATATTAAATTCTCTCTGTTAAAAAAAAAAGTGATATGTTTTTCTGGCTGGGTTTTGACTGATATTCACAGCAAGAAGCCTCTTACAAGGAGAGAGGAAGAGCAATACCCATTGTAAGCTGGTGGTGAGAGAAAACTAGTAAAGGTGAACAAGAACTGGGGAAGAACCAGAGAAGTTATTAGCTACTAGCATCTTCTGCATTATCTTATTGGCCCGTGAAGCTGCCATGTCCAGAAAATATGCATAAAATGTAAATCCACTGTGCTTGGACTCTAGGTAGTTGGTTGTGATTGACTTTAACCAGAGCTTCTCTGACTCTCTGGGACTGTCATATTGCTGTCATTATTCTCTAGAAACTTTTCACTCTTGTGATTTTTGAGGAAGATTTCATGAAGGATCATGCCACTCTCCCACATGCCTTTTTTGGAGGCAAAATTCTATACTAAATGGTTTAGAAGGTTGGCCCCTGACATTTCCCATGTACTTAGAGTTTACTTATAAACAATAACATTTGCTTATAAGTAAAAATACATTTATTATGAAATATCTTTTTTTATATTCCATCTTGCTAGTCTTCTTGTCAGACATTGGGATTGCTCCTTCAGAATCTTCTTATGTATCTCAAGATAAACACCTCTCAACAGGTGGGGCCCCTTGGTAAATGTTTTATATGTCCCTGTGCTCACTTTTCTGAATATACTAACTTTTGCATGGGAAGATGATACTCCTGATGAGAGCCAACACAATTTCTCTGAATTGTGTTTCCATTTAACAAAGATGGTTTGGTGCCGATTCATATACTTTCCCTTTCCATAGTTAATAGGGAGTGGGGCTACATTCAAAGGTATGGTCTGCATATAGTTAGGCCAATTGGCTTACATAAGGACTTAGCCCAGGATATTGGCTGTATAGCCGCAGATGTTAACCACTGAATTTACCAACCAGATAACTCTGTATCTTAGAGAGTTTCAGGTTTATTTCAGGTCATGGCGCCTGCTGAAGAAATGTGTGGAAGACTGAGTGGTTCAAAAGTAGTTTGCAAGCTTTGCATCTTCTGACTCTCCCTGAACTTTGAAGATGCTTTTCCTCTGGTGCTTAATAGTTTTAATAAGAACTAACGTGCCATTGTCCTTTGTGTGGAAAGAGGACACTGCTGAGGGAGTTTTATTTATGTGATAAATTACGTTTTCGATATAGCATTGAGCACGGTACTTGACTTTTATTTTAAGGCCCCTGACAACTCTGCTATTTGCTTGTGTGCAGACATTTCAGCAGAATTTGGATATGCTGGAGTTGAAGATGTTGGCCTGCTGTTCTCCACTTCTTATATAAACAACCCGAGCTGTCACTTTGGAGGGAGCAATGCAAATATCTCTGATAATAGGTTATTATTCCCTGATTGTGATTTTTCCTTAGAGGTACAGGCCTGAAAAATGCAGTTAAAATGAATTTGGATAAAGGAAATAATATTTAAAGGAACTCTGTGGATCATCTTATTGCAATGTTTTTTCCCCAGTTGAATATTTTGTTAAATTTGGGGTTTAATGTATTAGAATATTTAAAAACTGACTGACATGCTTGGAACCTGAAAATCTTCATAAAACAGAAAGGTCACTGAACAGACAAAGCCAATCATACACTAAGCTTCCTTCAAAAATCCTAGAGTACTGATTTTTTCCTAGGAATATGTCAGCCTTATAATGTCTTTCCTTTTGATTTCCCATGTAGCTGGGAGTCTCTTGTTTTTGTCTTGGGAGAGTCATATTCTCCATATTGACCTAGATAAACTCTGTCTCCTTACTTATCTACTGTCATATTTATTTTGTGTGTGTGAAATTGACCTACCTAGGATGGCTGCAGGCCACTTACAGAATGAGCTGCTCTTTTACCTTTTGATTTAAAAGAGATGGAAGATGATCTAAAATCCATACTTATCAAAACCACAGACATATGAAACTCACACTACATTCTAGCCTCGGTTCCATAGTCGGCCACTTCTTTTTTTTTTTTTTAAAGATTTTATTTATTTACTTGACAGACAGAGATCACAAGTAGGCAGAGAGGCAGGCAGAGAGAGAGGAAGGGAAGCAGGCTCCCTGCTGAGAAGAGAGCCCCATGTGGGGCTTGATCCCAGGACCCTGAGATCATGACCTGAGCCGAAGGCAGAGGCTTTAACCCACTGAGCCACCCAGGCGCCCCAGTCGGCCACTTCTTGAAAGTAGAAAGAAAATGAAGGATTTGGGGGCGCCGTTCAATGACTACAGTGAACATCCTGTAAGTGACCTGTATTTGTGCCACATCAGCATTAAGCAGATGAAGCATCTGTGAAGGTTACAGCAGGCTAAGACCAGTATCTGGAGCACATTAGTGGTTATAGCCCATCCAACTCATCTATAGGTACGCACATGCCTCTCTGCAAAAGGTGCACCTGTGTACAAAGGACAGAAAGGAAGATCACACAATTTCTATAGCCATTCCAAACTTCTTGGACCTTTTGATTTTGGCTTTGTAAAAGATCAGTTCAATATTCTGTTCTGTGGATGGAAATACAAAACACTACTGCTACTAACTACTACTCGTTAACAGCATTTATGAGCCAGGCACGTTGCTAAGTGATTCATACATATACTATCTCATTTAATCCCCACACTTTCCCTATCAAGGAATACAACATCATCATTGCCACTTACACATAAAGAATTTTTCCCAGGGGCACACATCTAGCAAGTGGTGAATCTGGGATTTAAACCCAGGTAGCCTGTGTTCCTAACCACTATGCTTTACTTTTTCTATTGGTAGAACTATGAAGGAGATTCTACCCAAGAGACCTGATTTGGTCTCTTGCACTCTCTATGAAAGGCTTAGAGAAAAGTTCAGCTCTCCTTTGCAATTCCAGAAAGTGTTCTTCTGCATTTGACAGAGTGAGGAGGGTAGGTTTGAATGGAATAAGCAATAAATAACATTATCCAGGAATGCATTTAAATTAGAGACTGAGAACCACAGATATTACCAAATCAGAATAACCACCTTGCAGACTTATTTTGTTCTTGTGTCCTCCCATTTTAGCAAGTGCATGATGAATCAACAGAAAATATTTCCTGAAGATGCCAATTAACATCTTACATCATCCCTTATATTTGTAAAGTGGCTCATACTTTTCCAAGTGCTTTCACATGAAAGAAAGCTAGGACACTTAATCAACAATTGGGTCATTTATTGAATTAGCCTTCATAAGGAGGAATAATTAACCAGCTCTAAAATTCTAGTGTATGTTTTCCAAGTGTAGTGCTGAATCTGAGATTATCGAGAAACCTCTTTTGGGTCGACAAATAGACAAAAATGATTTATTTTTTTCTATATTGCCATGTTTCAGAGGAGGGCAAAATAAGTGATTCAAAAATAGATGGTCTTTTTCTGGAATATAGAAACAGCAAAAAAAGTAGTGTTTATTTAGCATTATTGTGTAATTTCAGGCATAAACCCTAATGGATCACTCATTTGCAGGTGAGTAATGTGAAGCGCCACTAGGGATTCTTAAAGAAGACTTTTCTTTAATGATTCTTGGTGCCACTATCACATGTGAACAACATTACCTGCCATCTCAAGTTCTGTGACAACAGAATTTGATGGCTACTTATATTGAGGTTTGTACCACTTTCTTTTCCACACGCTGCCCATGTAACCACCATGTCAGATGAACACGGAAATGCCAAGATTACAGGTAATGCCATATGTCCTCTCTTTCCTCAGTTCTGTTAAAACTCACAGTTTACAGTTGCAAGAGCCTTTCCAACACCAAAGTTCTTTCATTTTTGTTTTCTTGTTTACCTACCACGACAGCCTTAGGGGACAATGTGCATTTTTATCCCACTTCATACTGCTGAGGAAGCTCAAACTGGGAGACCATAAGGAACCTGCCTGAGGTCACATGCTAATAAACTGCAGAATCTGGACTCATACCTAGGATTGTCTATGTTCTTTCTACTAGACATGCTACTTTGGTCAAAGGGAAATAGGTGATTAGAGATCTTAAGTAAAATATGGCTGAGTGATATGGAAGAAAAGAAAATGTTCCAACCTTTTAAACATGTCTGTGTTAGGAAGTTAGGAAGTTTGCTCATTTTTAGTAGTCATCGTTTTCTATTTTAAACAATTTCACATTTAGAGTTACCGATAGATTGAGGTCTTAGAGAAGAGTGTGTGGCCATGTTAGCAGTGCCTTCCTGCCATGGTTGATGGAGACTGAGGTCCCTGTTTACCTTGCAGAGGCTAGCACTTCCCCCACTCATTTCTACATTTATAGTAGGAGCCTTCAGATCAGCAGGAGGGAATGGCTGTGACTGATGGGGATTGACTGAGAGCATGTGGCTCAAATGAATAGAGCAGAACATTGCTGATTTAGGATGCTTACGTTTGGATTGCTGCAAGAACCAATTGCTGAGTAGGTAGATTGCTGCACAATTCATGTTGTCCAGGCGTGAGAACAGTGAAAGAAAATGGGAAAATCCACTGGAGGTTTGGTGTGTATGAATTTTTTATTATTGTTGTGGAAAACCCATATAAGGTTAAATTTATCATCTTGACTATTTTTAAATGTACAGTTTGGTAGTGTTACATGTATTCATATTGTTTGCAACAGATCTTTAGAATTTTTTCATCTTGCAACACTGAAACTCTACCTGCGAAACACGAATTCCCTCTCCCCACTGCCTTTGGCAATCACCTTTCTACTTTCCGTTTCTGTGATTATGATGACTTTGGTTCCTTACTGTGAGTAGAATCATGAACTAGTTCCTTTTGGGCACTGGCTTATTTCACTTTGCAGAATGTCCTCGAGGTTCACCTATGTTGTAGTAGGTGATAAGCATTGTTTGAGGCTGTGTAATAGTCTATGGAAGGGGCACACTGGATTTTGTCCATCCTGGTACGAGTTTTAATGCCATCCAATCCATTAGTTGGCAGTCACCATTGGAAGGTGACCAAATTGGATAGAGTAAATGGATGGTACAAGGGTTACCACATACATATTTTTATTTCATTTTACTACTTCCTGCGCCTTGTTAATCTGCTTTTTGAGCCATTCTCCACTCCTAATCTTATCTCTTTTGTCCCTTTTCTTCTACACCCCCTTATCTGGGCCTGTTGTCCAACAGTTTTGCTGGCCCCTAATGGAGGTATTTACAGAGGTCTCAGATAAGTTGCTTTCATTTTTCTCTGTCTTGCTGTTTGTCAGCAACTCCCTCCTTCCCAAATTCTATCACTTATCCCTCTGTCTGGATAATCTGGAGTGTGGTCACAGACCTCTTCTTTTCTTTGACAGTGAGACAGGTCCCATAGTCACTGAAGCATTGGGAGGGTGTGGTGGGGGTGGAGGTGGTGAGATTTTCATCTCTGGTGGCAAGAACTTTTAAAATAAACTTTTTTCTCCCCTGGGAGATCCCTTTATTCAAGCAAACTTATTATAATTCAGATTTTCTTGATTCCCTACAGTGCTTCACAAAATTTAGAAGTCTGTCCCTGCAGGGAATTTTACTTATAATGGCCTTCATTTGAAAGATCTAATTCTGTTCTCTTTCAGTGTGCACATGGGAGAGTGATGGAAGTGCACAAAGAAAAGGCAGGTAACCCCTGAAGAACTTGAGTTTCAATATCATCTGTATCACTTGGGGTGATGGAGGACATTCTGTAGACATGAAAGGGTTGGCAAGGAAGAGAGGCAGAGACAATGAGAAACATCAGACAAGTGTTGAGGAAGGGAAAAGAAGGTGACTTTTCTGTTCCAAAACTACTATTTTTGATCTGCCTCCTTTAATCCCTGATTGCTATAACTTTTCATGTCTGGATGTCATTATATATGTATTTTCCAAAACAACAGAAAATGCTAAAAACCACTTGTATAAAGTTGAACTGACATGTAGATTTTGAGAAAGAGGCTTTCTAGTTCCCCTTACACCCAGTTGAGATTAGTTTATCTGAAGCTTGCAAAAAATTCTAAGGACACCAAAAAATGGCTTTTTCAGTTATGTAGAAAGTGGAAGACAAGCAGGGAAGGCAGAGGTCCGCTCTTTGGGGCAGGTGGTGTAATGCTGCTGAGGGATGAGAGAGGGGAAAGTTTTGTTTTCTCTGTTAAGGAGAATGACCGCAAAGAATATTGGCACAAAGTTACTAGAGTCCACGATGAGTTGAAGGGACTGCAATACAGCACTTAACTTCTTTAAACTGAATTCAAGTTTCCTGACCAGGAAGAATGACCTCTTAGAGAGAACTTGCAAATGGGTTTCTAGAACAAATTTTTTTGTGATTGTTGAAAAATAGTGAGCAGTAGAAGATGTGCTGGAAGATTAGAGGTGAATAAACATAGTTTCAACTTCAAGAAGAATCAGAAGATGTGCCTCACAAGTTGCATGGAGGAAACCTGATGTCAATTTGGAAAAGATCCTCAAATGTGGTTATTAAACCATTGTTTCTTAGTTTTTAGACGAGGAAATGGAGTTTATGGAGACCTTGACTGGAAATAAATTATGTTAAGGGATTTTTATTCCCTTCAAAACAGAGTTACCAGCCCGGAAAGGTTTCTTTGTGGATAAGCTGAAGAAAATAAAGGTGAAGGTAGAGGCTTTCAAACTTGTTTTGACTGTGACCCTCAGTAAGAAAATTTTACACAATTATCCAGGATCTACAATTGAAATAAAAGTTTCATGAAACAATACTTACTCACCCTTATTACACATGATGCACTCTAAGGTTTTGTGTTCCATTTCTTTTCTTCTTAAAGCTCATCATAAGCCAATATATTGATTTCCTGCTCCACTATGAATCGCAACCCATAGGCAATAGTTCAAACAGATGGGTTCACAATTTAACAGATAACTAGTCTAGTGGTGCCACAATTTCATCTTGGCCTATCTGTCCAGCGTTATTATCATGGATGAGGACATAGAAGGCATTCATTAAATCAATAGGTGACACAAGGCTGGGAAGGATAGTGAAGATACTGGATAATGGCAGAAGAATACCAAGATATGGACTGAATCTAATGAGATCGAATTGAATATAGACTAATGTAAGATCCTGCACTATGGTGAAAATAACCAACTGTACAAGTATAAGATGAGGAGAGGGCATTGAAAGACATGTAAATTTTTAACCCTCTGTAGTCACATCATAGATCAAAAGTGTCCAAAGTCCAATTTGACTTTAGCTGTGGTTTCTTAATCTGTGCTCTTTATTTCCCTAGCATTTTGCAAAAGTGCCTTCTTGGGGGTCACCACGTGAAGTACCACTGGGTGGGAGTGAGCCTGAATAGGGAAGGTTCTGGGATATTACTTCTTGTTTGAATCTGTTTTTGCATCATTTTTATCATTTTTATCACATTTCACTTGAAGTAAATGTTCTTTGGCAGAAGTCCTTTTGGAAAACCACTAGGCAAAATGAACTGAAACAGAGAATATAGAAAGAGGATTATGATAGTCCCTATGTACCTCTGAGTTAGAGCACATCTGGATTATTTGATTCACTTCTGAAAACCTCACTTTCAAAGAGATATTAATAAATGGGAATATGTTCAGAGAAGAGTGAGGGGAATGGCAAAAGAACTCAAAACCATGCTAAGTGAGGGAGTGAGGGGCAGTTTAATGAATCAGGCATGTGACTTAGGAGGCCTGGAGGAGTTGTTCACTCAGATTGAGAAGGCTATTGTGTTTAAGAGGCAGTTTGGTATAGCAGTTTGGTGAAAAGAATGTGGACTTGGGTATCAGGTTGACCAGGTTTAAATTTCAACTCTGTCACTTACTGGTTGTGTGAACTTGACCAAGTTACTCAACCTCTTTGAACAGTGTTTTTCACATTTATTCAGAATGGCTAAAATTAACAAGTCAGGAAATGACAGATGCTGGCGAGGATGTGGAGAAAGGGGGACCCTCCTACACTGTTGGTGGGAATGCAAGTTGGTGCAACCACTCTAGAAAAACAGCATGGATGTTCCTCAAAAAATTGAAAATAGGACTACCTTATGACCCAGCAATTGCACTACTGGGTATTTACCCTAAAGATACAAACGTAGCGAACCGAAGGGGCACGTGCGCCCGAATGTTTATAGCAACAATGTCCACAATAGCCAAACTATGGAAAGAACCTAGATGTCCATCAGCAGATGAATGGATAAAGAAGAAGTGGTATATATATATACAATGGAATACTATGCAGCTATCAAAAGAAATGAAATCTTACCATTTGCGACGACATGGATGGAACTAGAGGGTATTATGCTTAGCAAAATAAGTCAATCGGAGAAAGACAACTATCATATGATCTCCCTGATATGAGGAAGTGGAGATGCAATGGGGGTGGGGGTTAAGGGGGTAGGAAAAAAAAACATGAAACAAGATGGGATCGGGAGGGAGACAAACCAAAAGAGACTCTTAATGTCATAAAACAAACTGAGGGGGGTGGGGGGAAGGGGGGTTAAAATTAAATTAAAAAAAGAAAAAAATAGGGAAATATAATACTTATCTTGAAGGACTGTCATGAGGATAAATAAGATAACATATATGAAAGTGCCCAGTATAGTCCTTGGTTCACTAATACATTTATTGCATAGGAAACCAATTAGAATAATAACACAGGGCCTCAAGATTTGTGGTAAGACTAGATGGTGAAAGTTAGAAGAAAAAAAAAAAAGAAAAAAAGTTAAAATGAAAGGTCTCCCAGAAGAGCTTTCTATCAGTCAGAGACATTCAAAGATAGAATGAGCTGCCTGGAAGAGGTAGCGAGTTTTCTGTCACAAGAGGCATTTGAAGAGAGGTTGGTTACTACATGGTGAAACAATTCTGGAGCAAAGTCCAGCATCAGATGATTGGGAGGAGTAGTAAGATTCCTAGTAGACTAGCTGAACAGATGAACTGCATGGAGCAAAGTTTGCTCCTCCGAAGAACCAGTTATTGTCCTTCCTTAACCATGGATGATGCCTCCCTCCACCTATAAGGTCCGTTTGACAACTGGGTGCTTTTGGGAACCACTGGGGAGTATACAGATGATCCAACAAACATTTATAAAGAACTGTTTCTATACTGGGTACTCTAGACAAACACCTGAAGGTGTGTCTTATAGGCAGTGGGTCAACTGTGTTGTCTATGCCCACAAAAGGTCCATGTTCTTGTGTATCTGCTATTGGGCTGATTTTGGGAGAGCATTAGGTTGGCTCCGAGGAGTAAGCCAGCTCTCAAATTTGCTATCAACACCAAGAGACTTGGTCTAACTCCCAGTTCCATTCAGTCAGGCATGAGATGGAAGTGAGTTACCAGAGCAGGATGATTCGAAAGCAGCAATGGAAATAAAGAGCCCAATCTCTTCATCTCCTGAAGTGAAGGGCTTAGTTGTTTATAGTAGTGCTTACAAAGGGCAGTTATGCCTCAGAGTTTATACCGAGAATTCAGTTTCACATTTCAGTAAATCAAAAAAAGATATTGATTTTGAACAAATGGCTTATTTTATTGTCAAAGCAAATTCCATTTCTTGAGATGATTAGTTTTTATTAAACTATTTCCTAAGTGCCACTAAACACACATTCTGTGAATAAACAGCATATTCTTCAACCAAAGAGCATTTGTCACCCACTAACTACTAAATGATATTTGGTCATCTCCAATTGTCACTGAAAATGTAGAAGCTGGAAAAATGCACATGGAGGGGTGTCAGAAAGCTTTTGCCTGAATCTTGACTGTATCTCTTCATAACTCCGTGGCCACAGCATGATACACAATCCTTCTGACTACCAGCTCTCTCCTCTGTAGCTGGAGATAATTATATCTACCTCTCAAGGGTGGTTGGGTTGTGGAGATAAAATGGAAAAGTGTGAATAAGATGCTTAGCATATTTCCTGACACACAGTAAGCTCTCAATAAGTGGTAGCTGTCCTTGTTAGAATTACTATAGGGAGGACATCATGATCTACTGAAGGTTAAGTAAGGCAGACTATCGAGGATTCATTCTTCCCAGGGTTCAGGTTTGCCTCAGAAAAGTGCAAAAGACAAAAGCAAGGAAGAGAAAGAAGAATGTTCTCCATATCACTTTTCACCTTCCAAAGGTACTATGCTTCCCTTGCTGAAGACCTTTTGGTTTTGAAATGCAAGGACAGTAACAAGAAACTTTGGGAATGGAATTACATTTCTGTAAAGCAACCCTCATGTTTGAAAGGACCTGGAGAGAATAGTTGGTTCCTCTTCCTGAGTCCAGAGAGGCTTGTATTCCAAGTGGTCATAGATTGTTGCTATCCAACATTTGCTTTAAAGGTTTCAAACAGTGGAGACTCTGTGAGGTCTTTTGATAATGTACGATGCTGCCACACAGTCTGAGAATCAGTAAGCTCCTCATAAGTCCTGATTCAAATCTTCATGCTGCAAGCCCTCTGTATTCTCTCCTGTCTGTTTCTGTCAGCAGACTGTGTGCTCTCACTTAGACATTTATCTCCACCATCACCCATCAATATATTTTGATTTACTGAAATATGAAACTGAGCACTGTATAAGCTCAGCTGGATCACCATAAGTACTACTAGAAACAATGGGGGCTTTGCTCTTGGAAGGTGTTACTAAGCTCTCAACTCAGCTTCCTTCCTTCTAGCTGAAGACAGCCCATGTTCTTAAGTACAGTCCTGTAAAACATAAGGCCCCAGTCTGCCATAGCTGTCTAAACAGATGGGGGAAACACTGGCCATTGAGGCTGAGGATCTGGGCAGCTGTGCCACACACTGGCTTTCTCCTGGTAGACAATCTATGCCCTCATCCAGCTGAGTTCACTCGGTATTCGCCACTTTTTGTCCACCTGTGCCACACCCGGGTGCTGATTTGCACACACCTGGGAGCTTATCTGCTTTAATACCAGAGCCTCCCCTTCCCAGCCAACCATCTCAAAAAAGTGATCTATTTTCACTTTCCCCATTTCCTCACCTCCCACTCTACCACTGCAATCCTACTCCAATTAATTAGCACTCTACCACAGACACTCCTATCAAAGTCACGAATGCTGTCAAACCAAATGGCTTCTTAAAAAAAAACAACCCAGCTTCTTTTATGTGACCTCTAAAGCAGCAATTGATATTAACCATTCCCTTCCTTTTGAAAAGCTTCTTTCCCTTGGCTTTTTGACTGCCCACGTTCCTGGTTTTCCTCCTACCTGTCAAGTGTTCCCCTCTGGTCTCCTTTGTGGCTTCCCACTCCTCAGACTTCTCTTGAGTATTGATGTCCTGGGAGTCCGGTCTTAAGCCTTCTCTCTCTCCCTCTCTTTTTTTCTTCTGATGCTATGTACTCTCCCTGGAAGATCTCATCCACCACCCTATTTGTTCATGTGTGGACTGATAATCCCAAATCTAACCTCCATTTCAGGCCTTGAGCTTTAGACCTATTTCCAATTGCCTGCAAGATATATTTACCTGCTTTGACACCTCAAAGGCAACATGTCCTGAGTTGAGCCTGTCACTCAACCCTCGTCCCCAAACCTGCATTTTCTCTTCCTGTATTCCTCATCTCAGAGAATGGTACCATCGTACCTGGACTTCCTTAATTCTGAAATTAAGTCCAATCAAATAGTTTTTTGATTTTAGCACCAATATTTCACTAATCTGCCTAGGTTTCTTGATCCATACTGCTGATTCTCTAGGTCTGGCCATTATCATTGCTTGCCTCTCTGACCCTCATAAAACTGAACAGCTTCATGGTCAGTGTCATCAGAGTTCTATCCCAAAGAAACATCATCTCGACATCCAAAAAACATTGGGAAGTGTTTTAATTTTTACAGAAGTCTTTTGACAAGGTGCTTATCATATATGTATCTATATGTACATATATATGTATATGTATTTACATATCTATGTATATATACATGTATGTATATATAAATGTATACACACATATGCATATATGCACACATATACGCATACACACATGTGCATATATGCACACACATACATGTGTATGCATATGTACATATATATGTGTACATACATACATATGTGTGCATATATACATTCATACACATATATGTATACATATATACGTATATATGTATATGTATTCATATATGTATATATGTATGTATATGTATACATATATGTATAGATGTATGTATGTATATATAAATATGTATATATGTACACATATACATATGTAAATGTATATATGTATATATACACATATATACACATACATGTAAATGTATATATGTATACACACACACACATATATATTTTTTGTCCCCATCACGCCTATATTACTTCAACGGCCTCTGAATCCCTTCCTATAACACCATTTCCTTTCCCTCAATTCTCTATGCAATACCTAGAATGACCTTTTTAAATAGTACTTCTCTGCTTAATGTTATTATTGGCTCCCCATTGTCCCCTGGATAAAACTTCACCCTGTCATCGTTACGTACCTCTAGCTTCATTTCTCACCACTTTTCCATATTCTTTGCACCATATTGTCCTTTTGGTTTCGGTACATGTGTTAATTGTGCCTGCTGAGCACTTATTATGCATACCCAAAGAACGTACAGTCTACCTTGGTGAACTAGTTGGATACAGTTTGACAAGAGAACTTGTAGTTGGATACAGTTTGACAAGAAGGCATTATTAAGTGCGGTGATGCTAAATTTTTGTAAGAGAATAAAACAACAGTGAGGATTAGAACTATCAGGGAAGCATCCCCTGGAGAAGGTGAGGTGTGAGGAGGATGGAGAATGGGATTTGGAGCAGCAGAGATAATCTCAGACTAAGGGAATGGAACCATGAAAAGCAAGCCCCTAATAAAGGTGGAGGGTCATAATCTGTACACTGAGGTAGACATCATTACAGGCTCATTGTTTTGTGCCAGCCTAAGAGGAAGAATTCTAATTATTCTTTAGGGTGCTTTAAGCACAGAACAGGAAATAATGGACAGCAGCAAAGAAAGCTGCCAAATAGTTTGGACATAAAGCCTGCTTTCTTTCCTAGTCAGTCTTGCTAATTTCTAACACCCTCCTCCCATTCTGCCCCACTAAATTCCCCTATGCCCCCCCAAAGCTACTGTTTTTCTTTTTAAAAGATTTTATTTATTTATTTGAGAGAGAGAGAGGGAGCATGAGCCAGGGGAAGGGGCAGAAGGAGAAGGAAAACCAGCCTCCCTGCTGAGCAGAGAGCCCAATGTGGGGCTTGATCCCAGGACCCTGAGATCATGACCTGAGCAGTAGTCAGATGCTTAACTGACTGAGTCACCCAGGTGCCCCCAGACTACTGTTTTTCTAACGCTGAAGTTCTCTAAAATAAAGGGAGGGAGGGAATTGGGGAAACTGAGGCTTGGCATGAAATGCCATAGCAAAAATGTGATTCTATCTCCTGGTTACCAGGGCTTCTTTTCAAGGGGCTACACTCTAAGTTCCAGCCCAAAAGGGATAAGATAGCTTTTATTGTGGCAATTATGGCTAGCAAATGCCATGTGAGAAAGAACCCTTCTCATGGTGATGAGGATCATATGTTTGCTCTATTTAGACAAAAAATTCTCTTTTGAGCATAACTTTTCCACACAGAAGCAGAGAAGTTGTTTAGACTTGACTGATTGCAATACTAAGTGTCCTATTTTAAGTTAAAAATATCCCACAAGTGAATCATATACGTGCATCTTCTCTTTTTCGTCCCCCTCCTCCATAGAAACACATTCACACCCTTTCTTACTGCCATAAATAATGCTCTTTTTCCTTTCCTTCTGTAGGATTTTGCATCATGGAAAGTTAGGCTGCTCTACAACTCGACAGCCTGATCCACTCAATTCTCTCTGAAGAATGGTTCATTCATTGGGCCAGTTTTCCAGGCCTTCCAATTCCCATTTTATTTTTGTAGTTGACTATATCTAACTACTTTCTGCCTTTCTGAGGTGTGATAGGGGCATATAGAGAAGAAAAAAAAACCCGAAGAGGCACATTTCTAGAATTCTATAGCCATGTGTATGTTTGGAGGATGGAGTTGGGAGGGGAGAATAGAGCTAATGACTAAAGCAAGGTTTCCTGATGATTTCACTTAAGTTTCCTTGTTCCAGGTGGCACAAAGAATGAAGCAGCTGGAATGTCCTGACTGTGGAGGATATCACTGGTTGCCCACCCATGCAGCAGCCCTCCATTCCTTGCCAAGAGAAGCCTGCTTTTGGCTCAAGGATTAGGTAGTAATAGACTTTGGGAAGGCAACCCTGTTCCAGAGGGTCTGAATCCATTTTAGTGATCCCCATTTCCCCTTTAAAGGGGACTCCACCAGTGCCTAGTGACATATGACATAAGGACGATTCCCGTCCATGTGACGCAAGAAGGAAGTCTGTTGGCATCTTTCTCACCTCTGACCATCACACCATGTGACATCAGGAGACCTTATTGCTGAAACTATTTTTAGATACATGTTTCATTATTTGCAGTCAAAACCACCCTATCTGATACACTCACTAACCAATCCTAAAATTCTCAACTTCTACTCTAATTCATTTAAAAAGATGATCTAATAGTCTGCTTCACCTGAGTCACAGATTCATGGACTATTAGAGCACGAAAATCCCTTTGAGGTCTGTGTGGTCTATTTTTCTCATTCAACATACCAACCTCTTCGCAGACTAAGGAAGACACACACAGGGTGCTGGGATTATGCTGTATGCTCTATAACCTCTTTATGTGTCAAATCCCGATTTTGTACAATTGTGGTAAAATCAGAATTTTCAACTCAGGTGAACGTTACACTGAATTTTCCTTTTTGTTCTGTCAAAGAGCTTTCCTAAACAAATGTACACTAGATCTCAGAGGGAAAGCCGCCTCTGATTAAGACTTTCAAATGCCCTAAAGATATCTGTTTACATACACATGAATAACAAGTCATGCTCACATATACATTACAAAAGATTTCTAAGGACTTCAGTCATCAGTGGTTTTTTGAATGCAAGTTACTGTATTATTTAAAAATAATAAAATTATATATCTTGGAAAGTACTCCACAAAAGGCTGGCCTTACTCTCCAATTGATTCAACTTTGAGAGCCTTCATTCTTATTCTTATGCCAACATTCCACCTAGCACTACTCCCAAGTGAGTTTTTCTGAGGAGGAAAAAAGGTAACTTATAGAAAGAGAAACTTCTGCTATCTGGTGTTACAACAGATACACCAGGCTTCCTTTCTACCTAATTTCTGCATGAGAAAATTGTTATCCATTTCCATGATGCCAAATGGTAATAGCGCTTGAAAACCAGCGGTGCCTACCTGAGTGATGTCCATTCCTGAGTCACAGCTCAATGGCTGTGTGGAAGTCAGACCGTTTGAGCCGATTACAGTTGTGATCACCCCTTTCTCATCAATTCTCCGAATCATGGTCCCATCCACAAAGTAAATGAATCCATGCCTATCAACTGTGATGCCTGTTGGGAAAGAGCAAATGAGCATTAGTAATCTAGTGGGCCACATTTGCACCCAGATCCGTATTTTGAAAGAAGCCACAGAAATGGAAAAGCATTTTTAAGACATATGGATTCAATTTTGTTCAGCACAGACAGGACAGTAATGGGAGAGGTTTGTTTGGACACACATTCACTTCTTTGTGTATTGAGAAGAAATGATAAAATACAACATGAAGAAATACATCAAGGTCTAATCATTTTGGGTTGTCTAGCTTTACATTGCCAACCCCCCAATACTTGCTTAGCTCCACAAACAGAAAAAAAATCCTCTTTAAGATAAATGGGAAAAGACAGAGGAGGCAGGGCATGTTACATTCCTTTTAGGCTGTAGATGCACAGGCCACCGCTTATTTTCATAGTTGCATTAGAAATAACTGACTTGGAAAGCATTAAAGTTATTGTCATCAATTCACACTCAGCTCACAGAGACTTCGTAATAATTCTGATAAACTGGACTGAGTTTTCTCCTCTGTGTTACCTATTCAGAGGAGTTTGGAGAGCAAAATTATGGTGTCACAAAGGGAATGGTTAAACTTCTAGAAAAAAAATGAAAGCCAATAAAATTCTCACAGTAGATTTTACACATTGTGTTAATTACAGCCTGGTGTTTTGGAAAATATATAATAGCAGTTAGAAGGCTTGGGTTCTAATACTGAATACATCATTTACAACTCCTGTGTGATTTTGAGTCATTCGTCTCTCTAAATTGTAGCCTCCTCTTCAGTAAAATATGGAAAAGATTATCTGCTTGTGATATTGTGATTTATAATAAGAATTATATATTTGGCCTTCATCCCTGTTTTTAGCACAGAGCTGTTAAAACTCTGGAAATTTCCAAAGCGGCAGGAGAGATAAAGGTGTCTTTTGTTATGCTAATGAGGTGGTTTTTGGACTGGATCTAAAGATGGGTTGGTTGCCAGGAGAACCATCCATGAATAGAGGGTTGGAACTTTGAGTCCCGCCCCCAGACGTCTGTGAAGAGGAGAGGGGCTGGCAGCCGAGTTTAGTCACCAATGGCTAATGATTTAATCAATCCTATCTATGTAATAAAGCTTCTACTAAAAACCCAAAAGGACAGGCTTTGGAGACCTTCCAGGTTGGGGAATACATGGAGATCTGTGGAGAGCAGCACGCCTGGAGAAGGCAGGGAAACTCTACACCCTCTCTCACATACCTTGCCCTATGCGGACCTTTCATCTGTCTGTTCCTGACTTACAGCCTTTTATGATAAACTGGTGATCTAGTAAGTGAAAGGTTTCTCTGAGTTCTGTGAGTCCCTCTAGCTCAATAATTGAACCCAAAGAAGGGGTTGTTGGAACCTCCAGTCTATAGCTGGTGGGCCAGAAGCACAGTGTGTGGGGAGCAGTTTTGTGGGACTGAGCCCTTAACCTGTGGGATCTGACCTTTTCTCTGGGTCAATTGTATCAGAATTGAGTGAAACTATAGGTCACAGAGCTGGTATGGGAGAACTGTTTGCTGGTGGCTTGGGGGAAACCCTCACCCATGCCAGAAATAGAGGAGGAGAGGAGAGGAGGACACAGAGGAGAACACTGTTTACCTCCTTACCTAAGCTAAGGTGACCAACCATCTTAGTTTGGGACTGAGGAAGGGTTCAGTTTTAAAACTGGGACAGTTCTGGACAAACTGGGATGAGTTGGTTACTCTTTGCCTAGGTTGTTATAAATATCATATGAAATAATACATTTAAAAGTGTCAGACGCATATAAAGAACATATGGCTCAACTCCTGCTTCCCTTGGTGCTTTTGATAGTGCTCTTGAAAATAACCACATGGCATTACTTTAAAAACTGGTCTACAATTTAGTCTTTTCCTACCTCTCCTTTACCCAGTGGACCTCGTGAAACACAGAATATATATTAAAGTTAGGAACATCTGTGATAACAAGCATGTCCTTTTGGAGTGTGCGCACATTAACATGTAAAATCATCTCCATTGTAAAGAGTGAACTCACCTAAAGAGAGTTTGTAAACCCAATTTAGATGAACTAATTCATTGGCAGATTAATATTAAGACTTGGCTTTATGGTATACTTTGATTAACCCTAATGTTCCTCATGAAGTATTCTTAATATCTATAAAAGTTGCAGATTCATTTTAACTTTCCCTGAATAGCTCTAAATTCATCTATGTTTTGGAGGGCTCTCCAAGGAAACCAGCATGTCCAAACAAGGGGAAGTTCATGTTGATAAGTCTCTTTTTCATTTGCAGATACAGAAGGACTGTTAAGGAGGTTTTTAAAAAGACTTTTAAGATTGAGCAGGTCAAAGGGTGGTGGCACACAAGCATTTCCTGCATCTCCAGGACATCTGGGCTGAGAATGAACCAAGGGGCACCTCTGCTTTTTGTTTTGGCAAAATCAATATCTTAAGTGCCTTCTATTCAGTCTGCTTTGTGGCATGCCTATGATTACCTTCTATGACCTCTGTATTAAATATCAGCGAGTGTGAAAGTTAAAATTTGTCACAAGGGGATAGACTGAAAGATCAAGACTCAGGTCTGGAGAGAGAAAGGCTAAGAGTAGCTCAGCTTGAAGTGTTTGAAATCATGAAGTATTTACCAAATACATACTGAATGTCACTGTGCCAAGTCCTGTGAAGATCAAAGGACAAAGAATCCAGATGCAAAGAAACTAAGAGGAATATCCTGCAAGCATTGCTCTAAGGAGGAGGCAGTAAATTTAGAGCTTCCAATCCCTTGAAAATTGGAACAGATTCACAAAAGGTATAGAGAAATAAATGTATTGCTCTCAAAATGAGTGGTTTTTTTTGTGTGTGTGTGTGGGTCCTTCCTTCCATCTTTGTGTGGACACCAGGGAGGACAATTCTGTTCCTTTGACCATTCCTCATCTCCATCAGAGGGTAAAGTCTGTACCGATCCAGGGAGGATAATCCTGGACTTAACATGGTTTTTCCATTTTTAATTTTTGTTTACTTCTGAACACTGGGAACTGATCTCTCTCTGTTCACATCTGCTGAATTCCACAGATGAGGCTTATTAAATCTTCACTGTTGACCTTCAGGGCTTATTTGGCTGACGGGTTGTAGGATATTCTCTTTTCATATATTTGTGTAGGAATTTCTTTGATCATGGTCCAAATTACAAAAGAGTCTGTTTTTCCTGAGACTCTTTAAATTTGATGGAGTTATGCTTGGAGTTGAAAAAGAAATAGTAGAAAGGTCTTTGAGGAGCTGTATGATAGATATTTTGTTAATGCATCTAGGTATGTTTTATATGTACATATTTTCATTTTCCTTCCCCAACCAACCAACCAACCAAACAAACAAACAACCAATATGCATACAAACAGAATCCTCAAACAGCTAGTTTTACAAACTCTTCACTGGTGAGGTTTGAGGGGTACTTAGTTTTCACTAAGTTTAAAAACCAAACTGAAAATCCCAGGCAGGAAAAGGAGAATTCTTTTTGCCATTACTTGGGAGAGAGTGGTCTCCCCCCCATAATGAGTATTGTTGTAGCCCGGGGAAGTCAATGATGCAGTCAGCATGATCTATTACTGTTTGTTAGGCTGAGTGGGAGAAAGTGGCACATGCCCTGTGTATTTTAAGCTTTATCTTTCAGGGACGGGGATGTGAGTGATTTCAGAGCGCATAAAACCATCTGGGGCTAGTGAGATCTGCAGATGCAACTGACTTTCGTGTTTTGATATTGTCATACCCAGATTTCCAAAATTTGGTACCTAATGCTGTGGGTGTAATTTGTTCCAATGGCCACATCCGTTGATGTGCTTACTGACAGCATTTTCATTATCACTTAAAAACACAATGGAAAGCACAGTTTTTGGCTAAGACAGGAGTTAAATTGCATTGAGAAGACCACTTCCAGGGTTTAAAATTTTAACCAGTATTCATTTTTAGAGCAAGCAAAAATATATAGATCTCTGATGTTGCCACAAGGTTAGGCAGTGGGTGGGGGGTGGGGGGAGGTAAGAAGAACAACACAGACAGCTTGAGTCCCCACACCACCCCACCTCCAGTACAGAAAACACTGGGCTCAGACGCCTAGACAGCATGTTTAGCTTGGAGCACATTTTTACATTTGTGAGAAAATAAATAAATCCTTGTAAATTAGTGCATATAATGAAAGCACTGACAGACCATAACCTGGAAGTGTGAATGGTGCTGTCTCCATTCATCAGCATTAAGCCCTAACAAGCTCTTTCTATGGAAGGACCTACTCATAAATAAAGTGCATCTTGTAAAAAAATTATTCCCCATGTCTTATGCAAAGTAGGGGACATTATATAATATCTTAACTGCAGGCTCTTTTCTCTGTGAAGCATAGCTCTGTATGAAACAGCTGCAAATTACAGGCGAAATTATTTGACTTCTTCTCTCGTCTTATTATCCTCCAATGAATAAATACTATAATTCTGAAGAAGACAATTGCCTAAAGCTAGGGCGGCCTGGACAGTTACTAATAAATGTATCACTTGTTGGGGAACAGGACACTGCTGATCGATACTGGAGCAGGCAGGGATTTCCTGACGTGAGGTCACTGCGAGTCCAGATGTGGAGGTTAATAGCCCGGAAACAGTGGCTCAAATCTTAAATTAGGTAACAGCGAAGATCAGAGTATTTGGTTGTGCAGAATGCCAATTTCAAATGTTGGCAGAAGGCATCTTTGTATTTAATTTATAAAAATTACAGCTGTTGAGGCCACCTACATTTTTATTATTTCTGTATTAAAAATGAACCTTCTTTCAGAATATAGGCTTTGGAAAGTAGTCATAAAATTCTCTCCATCTAGAGCCCTAGCAACCAGAAAACTGAAATACTGTTTTTTTTTTTCCTGCCACAATGTGCTCTTTAATTTTACGATACAGAGATAAATGGTTAAAATAAACTTTCAGGAAATGTCCTAAGCGCAATATGGCATCAGCTCAATCTCCAACACTGAGAATGCTGAATTGTGTAACTGACATTAGTTGTTGATCATAGAGAGCACTTTAAATCAGAGAGAGATTAAAAATTTTGCTTTGTTTATGTGTAATCCATTTCTCTGAATATTGGTATCATATGTTGGTCTATATGGAAATTCTCCAAGGGGCAGAAAAGTCCATTCTCCAACTGATCTGATTACTGTCTACTTAATTACCCATTGGGATCAGAAAGGGTCAAGTTACTTTTGCAGAGTAAGCCTATTAAGTTCTTTTGCTAGGCAGCCCCTAAATGGAGCTTCTAGAACTTGGAGGAATTAAAATATCTGTGTGTCACTAGGGTTGGAAGGAGGCAGAGCTTAATGACCAGCTGAAATGATTTCACTGTGTCCTTAACAATGAGAACAGGATTTCTTCAGTAAGAGACTCTAAAAAACTCACTATAATATTACACGACTAGTGAATGGTGTGCCTTATTCAATCTAATATTATTTAATAAAAAAGTTACAGTTTATTCTAAACAGTAAAGGTCAATTTCCAAAGAATTTAAATACAAATTAAAAATGATAAGCATTCAAACGAATATTCTACTGACTGGAGAGTCCTTTCTTTCATGGCTCAGAAGGTACTTTCTAGAGGGCTTCAGAGGTATCATAAGGAACCATAGATGTTTGGGTTAGTTAACCAAGAATTCCAAGTGAAAGAAAGACCAGTTTTTAGCATCTTCATCTTCTTCTGATCCTCTCAAAGCTTTAACCTTCAGGGCAAGGCAGAGTGAATGAAGAGCTCTCCTATGTCCACCAATCACTATTTTTCTAAAAGCTTACTGGGGAAGCTCTTTCTCCTGATTTGTTATTAGATTTATTTTGTGTCTATTATATGTCAGGTACAGTGCTAGGTACTCAAAGTACAGCAGAGTAGTATAAAACAGAGCTCAGAACCTGGTCGGGGAGAGGAATCAATGGCAAGGCAATTACAGCGCCTTGAGATAAGCAAGAGTTTAGAGCAAGTCCAGGATGCCGTGAGAGCAACCTTGGGGAATGGGCTGGGGAAATGAAGGTCACAAGTGATTTCTCAGAGTAAGTGACATGTAAGCAAAATCTGAATGGCTGTGTTGAATTCCTGTCGAGCCTAGTGTGAAATCCAGGTAAGTGCCACTGAAAACCCATGAAGGCTGTCTAATAACACTTAATAATAACCATTTTCATTTGCTGGGACTACTATGATATTCCAGGCATGGGGCTGGATTCTCTACATCCATTTCTCATTTAATCCTCATAGCAGCTTTGTGGAGTAGGTATTATTGTCATTTTTCAGATGGGGAAATATAAGTTCAGAGGTTGAGTGAATAATTCCAGGTTACCTACCTAGAAAATTCTAGATTTAGCTCATTTGTCTGAGTTCAATGCCCATTCTCTTAATCCCTCTTCCATGTAGCCTAAATGGGGCAATCTTTCACTTTACCACAGGAGTGGTGTATAGACTGGTTTCAGAGGCTTCAAAAAATTCCATGAAATTATCTGCAAAGTATTTTGTGTATGGGGAGATGGTCCATTGCTTTTGTTAAATTGTCAGAGTGACTAATGACCCTTCTCAAAAGATGGTTAAGAGTTCTTATATTCTTGTAGATCTCTTGGGCCTCTTCAGAAGTATCCTTCAAAGATATTCTGTGGCTTCACCGCCCCCCAAAGCTGGTGAATTTTGAGGCAGTACTCAGAATTTCCATGTGATAGGATTTTGGTAACTTAACTATTACTGTATGACCTACTACATAAAAAAGAGTCCCTACAAACAAGGATTACAGACTCCTATGTTTTCAGGGGTCAGACAGGTTACATAAATTTTTACGTTGGTGCCAGCTGTTAGACTATATAGGTTCTAGGGAAAACTGAGGTTCACAAAAGAGCATGTGCCACATAAATGCATTCAATCTTTTTTTTCTTAAATAGAGTATGGACCAAACGAATTATTTTTTTGAATTGGATTTATTCCTCAAGTTGCCAATTTATAATGCTTGCTAGAGGATAATCAGGAGGAATATAATGCCAGTGAAAAGGCTGCTGTGGGCAGAGAAGATCCATGAACTTGGAGTGAATCTAATAACCAGTGTAGCACAGCTGTTAAAAGTTATGTCTTGCTACAGAGATGTCCCATATATCCCCTGCCCCCAGAGATGCATAGCCTCCCCTGCTTTCAACATCTCCCACCAGAGTGGTACATTTGTTACAATTGATGAACCTACATTGACACATCATTATCACCCCAAAGTCCCCAGTTTACATTAGAGTTCACTCTTGGTGTTGGACATTGTATGGGTCTGGACAAATGTATACTGTCATGTATCTACCATTAGAGTAACATACAGAGTAGTTTCAATGTATAAAGATTCTGCTCAATTTTTCTATGAGCCTAAAATTGCTCTAAAAACTAAAGTCTATTAAAAATTATGTCTGGTATTAGCACTGTAAAACCAAAGATAATCAAATGTAGTTGTGATTTTCATCACTGGAAAATGAAATAATCTGGATGGCTGACAATACAATACTTGCTAAGAATGCAGCCTCTTTTGTCCCCACCACGATCAAAGCTCTAAATTTGTGACAAATTCACCAAATTCAGTCAAATCAAACCAGAAAAGGAGGTGTCCCAGGTGAACTCAACTCTGTTTTTGGTCTGCCACCTTTCTCTTCCCTGTCCTTCCTTCAGAAAGCCCTCCCCCTTTAGTACTGCAGAGACAATGCTATGTATTCAGGTCACCCTATTTTTATTTCTGAGAATAGAGCTAGGTTACATTTCCCAACTTCCTCTGTAGTTAGGGCGGGAAGAAGTGATGTATGCTACTTCTAGGCTTGGCCCCTAACAAAACCTCTGTTGAGCTCTTCCATGTATCACCCTCTTCCCATGCAGGCTACCCAGATACAGAGGGATTGAGTTACTAGCCAGAAGGAGCTTGGTTCCCTGGATTACCACTTGAGGCAGAGGTTTCTCTCACCTCCCCAGGGCAACCCATTTGGACTATGATGTGAGGAAGATGTGAGTACTGTTTTTGTTAAGCCACCGAGAGTGATGTTGTTTTCTTTCTTTTTTTCCCCCCTTTTTCCATATAGTTAGCTTGGCCTGACTATTACATTTACCAACTGAAAACCTATTCACCACTTAGGACTTCTACAAGATGTTTCTTTTCCGGAATGCCTTGCCTGCAAACTCCAGTTCATTCTGGTCTCTCCGTTTTCTAACCTACAAAAGCTGGTTTTTGTTTTGGGGGGGATTTTAAAAATGTGAATTCTCCAATCGTGCTCTGTCCAGGCAATAACTCCTTGAGGGCAAAAACTGGATTTTGCTATGCTTTACTTTTATATCTCATCAAATCCAGCAGACCCGGGCACCAGATGTTCAATAAAACTTGCTGAATTATAGACTTCATTGTCACACGTTTACAGATTTCCCTCAACTTATGATAAGGTTATGTCTTGATAAACTCATTGTAAGTTGAAAATATCATTAAGTCTGAAATCATTTAATATACCTTATCTATTGAACATCATAGCTTAATGTAGCCTACCTTAAATGTGCTCAGAATAATGATGTTAGCCTACCGTTGGGGAAAACCATCTAAGACAAAGCCTATTTCATCGTAAGTGTTGAATATCTCCTATAATTTATCAAATACTGTGTGGAAAGTGAAAAGTAGAATGGTTGTGTTTTGCTTGTGATCATGTGGCCGGGGGGTGCAGCTGGCTGCTGCTGCCTGGCCTCCTGAGATATTGTACTGCATCTTGATAGCCTGGGAAAATATCAAATTCAAAGTATGATTTCTACTGAATGTGTATGGCTTCTGCACCACAGTGAAGTCAAAACACTGTAACTTGGGGACTGTCTGTACATTGAAATACACCTAACCTAAATCAAGTAAAGCCTGCCATGAAGTCAAGAGCTGCACGTGAATTTCTCTAACAGTGAGTTTAGAAAGGAGGGAATGATACTTTCTCTCTCTAAAGACCATTAAGAGGAGTACCATCCTCTATCAATTAGTGATGATTAGAGTACTGGTAGGGGAAGTGGTTGCTTTGACCAACCAAAATAGAATAAGAACCATGGATCCAATGATCTGCAAATTAATTTGATCCATGTAGCTAGCTACAATGACTAGACCAGACTCCCCCAAATCCACTTTGCTCTGTTAAGAGCTCTGTGTTATGATCTTGTGATGTCTTCCAATCTTACCATCTCAGGAATACTAAGGAAGCAGAAATACCTCAAGATTTTGCCTTAATGTGCTTCACTTCTTTGCTTTCACATAAGGAAAAGCAGAGAGAATGCGGGCTCCAGGGTCACATCAGGGGATCTGGGTTTCAGGCTGATTTCTGTTATAGATCTGCTGTAGGACTTTGAGGAAGGCATTTAACTACTCAGACACTAAACTACTCAGTGTCTTGATTTCCTAATTCAGATCCAACTACTATAAAGGGTAAAATGGTGTGAAGCTCACAAGAGCCAATGAAATGGAAGAACATTGAAAAGGATGAAGTGGTGTTAAGTGGTGTCCCAATTGCTCAGTCATTGCTATAATTTTTTATTAATGTGACTTGTCTAAGCCTAGATTCATGGACAAACATTTCCACATAGGCCCTGATTGAACATTTTAGGCTTTTCCATGTTGGACGGACATAGTATACAATTGAAGCCCATGAAGCATCATGTAACTTTTGTCAGTAGCAGAGTTGCCCTATGTTAGATTCACCATAGACGAGGTAGTGGTTGAAAACAATTTTGTTAGCTTAGGGGAAATACTGCACTATTGAGCGGTTGGTATAAAAACCTTCAAGCTTTTATGAGATGGCTAAAGTTTTCATCCAGAGAACCAAATAAATGAGGCTCCATGCTATGCAGTTGGCTCAGGGAGATCCTGGGCCAGAGGTGGTGGTAGTGGTGTCTCAATATTTTACGGTAATTTAACATTACCAGATACTAGTAATGGTATGAATTATTTCTCCTTGTAGGGGTGTGTGTGTGTGTAAGCTACACTGGGGTAAATAGATGGTTCTAGTTCAAGTTGAAACACACATCTCTTATTTTTGTGCTAGAGTTCTTGCTTAAAAGATGCCTGCAGGCTGAGATTTAAGGGGACTCAGTACATATGGGCTAGGATAAATGAGGTTTACCAAATGCAAGCTGAATACTTTATATTCCCTCCCCCTCTTAAAAAATTCTTCAAACATCAAGCAACCATATCTGGGACACTACTAAGACACATTTTGAAGAAATGTCTCTGTCATCCTAAGGAAACAAAGTGCCTCGTAAGAACATTATGTGAACAATTAGCCTGAGGAGGGAAAGTTCATTTATTGCACATGGACCAGCAAAAACTAATTGCAGTTGTTACACTCTAGGGAAAAATGAGTCTCTCTCAAGGTATGTGAATGACCAAGAGGTTCTAATAAAAAAGCAAACTAAGTAGAATACCTTGGCCTGAATACTCAATAAAAGCAGGATATGAGGAATTAAGCCTGACAGTGCTTGCTATTCACAAAATTGGGCTAACTCAAGAGGAATTAAAATTTCTGTAGGATAATTATTTGCATGTAGTGCCCATTCAAAAACAACACAGAAGGCCCATTTAAAATTCTTCCAACATCTGTACATCTTAACTAATGAAGTTGACACTGGAAGAGAAGTTCACAAAGTCAGAAGTAGTAGACAATCATTGGCAAAAGGTAAGGCAGGGTAACAAATACTGCATGAATTTAATTTTTAAACCTCTTAAATGGGAGATTAAGAGACATTTAGGAGAGCTGATTTGGGCTCAATCAGTTTTCGATTACAGCACACACACACACAAATACGACAGCTGAGTAAAAGAAAAAAAATAGGCAAAGCACTTTGCCTGAGGAGACAAACAACAGTTTTTTCTTTTCCACATCCTCATGTACAATTTTGATAATCTGTAGGCATAAGGTTTTCTTAAAAGAATTGAAAACCACTGGGATGTCTTGTTCACGGTGGGGGTGTGTGATTTCCCTACCCTTGTCTTGGCTGAGATTGGGGTCTCCATGGCCATCCCCACCTCTTTTCTTGAAATTCAACCACCCAGACATGTTCATGGGAGAGACGGAAGGAGGAAGAAGAGTCTGGGGCTAGAAGCTGGGTGACCTGGTTGAGACTGACTGACTTTCAAAACGTTCCACAATCTTCCAGTGCTCAGGTGTCTGCCTTTGTCTACGAGTAGGGCTAAAAGCTGAGCTGCCCACGTCAGGGAATTACTGTAAAGATCAAATAAAATAATATCTATTCTTGATGAATCACATACCTGTGCCCCTGAAACAAATAATATATGTTCATAAAAAAAAGTTTAAAAAAGAACATCTATTCTGTCTGTGAAATCTTTCTGAAAGGTTAACACAAGTGATGTTCATATTTACATTTTTGATTAATTTTTAGCCTTCTGGAATCATGCTGGGGGTTATCTGCTATGTGAGTACCTGCTTCAGCATGGATTGACTTAGAGATCAGGAACCGGATGTGGAATTCTGTCAGCATCTCTGTCATGCTGACAATGATGGTGAGTCTATACAGGGTCCTGTGTTACTTTTCCAGTCAAAGTGGTCTACATAATGGCTCCAAAACATACCTTTCCTTTTGCCATCACTACATTATTTGCCTGTGCTATATTCCCTGTGTGTGGAGGGCCCTTTCTTTCTCTTAGTCTCCTAATCCTGCTCATTTTTCAAGACACAGTGCAAGTCTAGTCTTAATAATTACAATCCACAAGTTGACCCAAAGACTTGCAAATACCTTGGTGAAGATCTTTCCTTGTCAGTTACATCAGACAATTTCATTGTTCTTTGCTGATGGTAGAAATCTTCTGAGCCCAGTAGAAGACATGTGTTTTTAGCAGTCCCAGTGGACAGGAATGAGGATCACAACAGACATAGTGTTGTTAGGTTGAAAATCTAAAGTCTGGCCTATAACTAAGAGCACAGGGTGTTTTGACAGGACTCAAGAATGCACTTGAGATAAGAGTTCGGGTCATTTTAACAAATCCATTTCAGGACCATCCTCATCTTCATAGGAGGGGCTGAGTTACTCATTGCCCATTTAGCATTGGCTTTTTACTCTCCACTGCCCTACTTTCTCTTCTTTGCCTTGGTTCTTTGATCTTATTCTGTTTTGAGTTTACTTAACCTAACCTCTCAAGAATAGAGGTTTGAATCTAGTTTCCAGTTCTCTTTCCCTCTTTTTTGGATTCCTTTCTTTTCTTCTACATCTTCCCCCTTCTGCTCATTTCCCCCTTCCTTTTCCTCCAAATATGCCAATCAACTCCCCATTCTCCAAACCCTTGGAGTGTTTATAGATTATATCCCACAACCTAATGCTAGATTATAGTCTTCTCTAAGGATTCCTCTCTTATCTCCTCAACCAAATCATATTCCACTCATGGGCAGGGACCATGTCTTTTTAGTCCACTCATAATCTCCAAATTTTCCTAGGCAGACCAGATTATTTGCTGCTTGAAAAGCTTAACAAAACAGTGGAGCTCAGTGAACATGGTTCTTTTTCTAATAAGATCTACTGGGAGCATGACGTGGGTCTGACAGAGTTGCTAAAACCAGTGGGAGTCTTCTAAGTAGCATAGTTGGTCACTGGCACTGGTGTCTTATTGATACCAGTTAAATATGTTGAGAATATTAATTAATATGATGGCATTTTTGGATACCTGTTTGATAACTAGGAGTTCTTTGTTGTCACAAGAGATCACTGCAGTGTTTAGTGACAGCATTTAGCTGTGTGCTCCTGCTGCACAGGCGTGCTAGAAAGCACTAAGATAAAAACCTAGAAAGGTTTATGGAATTTATGGAATAAATGACTAAGATCTCTGGTAGAAAGGGAACAATCTGAGCAACTAGGAAAAAGCAAATTAATAACAGCCAGTCTAAATGAATAACAGTGAGTCTAAGAAAGGAGCAAAAACACAAGGAAATAGAGGCATTAAAAAATACAGCCAGATACCATTTTCTCATTTTCCTTAATTCAAAACTCTCTGGCATTTCCAGGCACTAGGAAAGTATCAGTTTAGGGTCAACTCAGAAGGCAGTGGTTTTGGTATTCTGTTAATGGATAATTTTTTTAACATTCAAGTAGATAATTTGAATAAAGTTATGTGTTAAAGCTAGACCAGATATACTTGGAAAAGAAAATACTAGCATCAGTAACAAAACAGAAGAAAACAAACCACAACAGAGGTCTTGAAGGTGCTGTGTGGATCTGTGGTTTCTCATAAAATTGCAAGCCTGACAGGCTAAAATCAGGAGACTGAAAAGTAGCTCCTGTTCAGGCCACTCTCCCCAGAAATGCCCCCAATTTTACCACTCAGAGAAGGGTGGGGTGGTGCCTTTTGAGAGTCAAGTCCTAAAGCAGGCCTTGGGTAGTAGTCTCTTACAGTTCTGATTTTACTTTGTTCAAGAGGATACAAGGAAAAGATTATAGAAACCCAAACAGATAACCCTGGCAGAAGCCATTCTGATGGATTTTGGCTTTGGGAGGGGCAAAGCGACCTATCAATCTATTAGTATGGCTTCAGATTTTTTGGGTTAGAGATGCCTTCCAAAATGAGGAATGATTCCTGAGCTCTAAGGGTAACTACGGCTGTAATCAGCTTTCTTTCTTGAGCAAATACTGGTAAAATCAGGCACCTACCACCTTCCTTTTCACAAAAACCTATTACACAGTTTAACAAGCTTTTTGAAAAACCAAACGGAATTGCTAGTAAGTGAAACTGGAAGAAAAATAGAGCAAATAACATTGGGGCTTCCTGGCCAGGCTTTGATATTTGGGGCTTGAAGATAACCTTACATTTGAGTTATTAAGCCTTTGATTCCTCAGGGAGAAACTTTAAATGGGCCAGGACTCACTCCCAAGGCAACTGTGACTTTCTTTGGGGAACGATAAAGCAGACTGATTCTACTTAGACTCTTTAATATTGAGAAAATTCACGGTCAGCTATTCAGGAAATCCCACATATGGACACACACTAGAGGTGTTGGTAAGGCTCTACGGCTTCAAATCCAATCAATACAGAAAAGAACGTTGTGTGTTGGCCACTGTAGGAGGCCTTAAAGACCCTACTTCCAGGGCCAAAGCCAGTGTGTGTTCTGATACATCGGGACTTGTGTCTGACAGGTTGTTAAATATTTTGAGTATCATCTCTGTAGGCATGAAAGCCTTATTTCAAACAAACAAACAAACAAATCACTTTAAAAAAATGAAATTGTCAGAGGGTGCCTGTGTGGCTCAGTCGTTAAGTGTCTGCTTTCGGCTCAGATCACAATCCCAGGGTCCTGGGATCAAGCCCCATATCAGGCTCACTGCTCAGGGGGGAACCTGTTTCTCCCTCTGCCTGCTGGCCTGCCTACTTGTGCTCTCTATCTCTCTGTCAAATAAATAAATAAAATCTTCAAAAAAATGGAATTGTCAGGTATAAATTTGCAAGTTGCTTTCTAATCCCTGCTTTTGACTTAAATTTTTTTTGAAATTTTGAAATATTTCAAATGGTAGACAACACAGAAAATAGCACAATCACTTCACATGGCTCAGGAAAAAATCAAAAAGAAAAAATCAAAAGAAAATGTTATGAATACAGCTAAAGACCCATGTCCTTATCCTTACTCCCTTTTCCCTTCTCCCCAGAGGTGACTATACCCTGCAGGTAGCGTGTATCACTTCCATACATGTTTTCACACAATTTCTGCATCCATATGTGTCTGTGAATATCTAGTATTATTTATGTGCTTCAGACACTTATGTAGGAGATGGATGATGTTGATGGCTGCACAACCATTGTGATTATACTTAATGCTTCAGAATTGTTCACTTAGGGGCATCTGGGTGGCTCACTGGGCTGAGCAACAGCTTTCAGCTCAGGTCATGATCTCAGGGTCCTGGGATGGAGCCTGGCATCGGCTCCCTGCTCAGAGGGGTGTCTGCTTCTGCCTCTGCCCTTCCCCCTGTTCACGCTCACTCTCTCTCTCTCACTCTCTCCAATAAATAAATAAAATCTTTAAGAAAAAAAAGAACTGTTCACTTGAAAATGGCTAAAATGGTAATTTTCATGTTTTATATAGTTAAGATGGCAAAACTGCTTTATGTATCTTTTGCCACTATAATATGCTAATGGCATTACACCACGTATTTCGTTTGCGATTTTCTTTTATTTGTGCAACCGTATGTTTTGTGGTCATTAACGGTTTTTACATGTAGATGTAGTTAATTTTGTTTTTACTGCTATACAATTTCTGTCATGTGACTAAGCCTCCACTGATGGCTGATGGACTGTTAGGCTGTTTCCATTTTTTTACTGTAGTGACATCTTAGCACATGTCTCCATATGCACATACGCACTTGTGACTTTCCACAGCTTTTCCTTCAGTGGAGCTTTTCCCAGTACCTCTCTCCAAGTATTTTAAATACATAGTTGCAATTTCCCTCCTTCAGATGGACAATGTATTTTCCAAGCAAACGGAATTAAGTTAGGGCTGTGAATGTACCATCAATGAAGTTTGACAGAAAAGAATTTGAATATAGTCAATTTTGAAGCCAAAATGATTATTACTCGTCTTGAAAACAATCCAGTTAATAGCAGTTATTTGTTTTGAAACTTATCTACTTATCCTCGTTCTCCTCTTCCTACTTTATGCAGTACTTAATCTGTGCCGGGAATTGGCTGAGCCCATAGCGTGTCATTTCATCCTCTAGAACTCTGTAAGGAAGGTAGGCGCACCATCTCCATTTTACTGACCAGAAAACAGTGGCTAGAAGATGTTGGTAATACATTTGAACTCAGTTTTATCTGCCTGACTCCAAAGTCTCTCGTTTTAAACTACTCTAAACGCTTCCTGAGTTTTCCAAATTTCATGCCACCCAGAGAAAGCTACATAGTATGATTCAGGGGTTACTGAAAGGACTGTCCATCTGCCTTAAAAATACCTTTACTACAGGAAGGCTTTTCTGGGAAGGCACAAACCTTAGAGACCTGAAGGAAATATACTGCTAAATCTGACCACACAGAGTTAGAAGACTTCTATATGGTTAAAAAAAAGGAGAAATTACAAAGTTGGAAAATATCTGCAACACATATGAGGGACAAAGGGATGCCTTTCTAACTGACAAAACACAAAGATCAACAGCTCAGTAGAAAAACTGGTGGAGCGAGTTTGCTGAAAAAGAAATACAAATGGTCACAATAAACAGATGACATTCAGTTTCATTTACAATGAAAGAAATTCCAATTAAAGCTATAGGGTACAAGACCCCATTTCCCAATGATTAGATGGGCACACATGAAAAAGTTTAAGGATACTCAGAGCAGCTAAGGGTATGCCAAAATGGGAGCATTTACACATTACATACAATAGTGTGTAAAGTGCTTAATCTTTTGGGAGGACAATTTGGTAATATCTACTACCGCTAAAAATTAACCCAATGTATGTATTTGCAAAAGTGCCCCAGTATATATGAACTAGGTTGTTCATCACAGCACTTTAGTGGTAAAAATTTTTTAAAAAAGCAACAACATATCCATCAAGAAGCAAGTGGCTCGGTTATGGTATAACCATATATTGTCAAATTATAAAGTTCTTAAAAACAAGGAGGTAGGAATGTACATGCTTTTATGGAAATGTCTTTAAAATATTTTACTAAACGAAAAAAGCAGGGTGAAGTGTAATCTATATGGTATGATTCCTTTCACATAAGGGGAAAAATATATAAAGGTCTCAATGGAATCAAAAGAAACTCCTAACATTACTTTTAAAATGAGGGACTGGGTTGTGTGTGTTTGTGGTAAAGAGTCCTGGAATCTGCTATTCGTACCTTTCTAGAGTTCAAACTTTCAAACCATACTCACTATGACTTTTCTATTTTTATGTTTCAATATCAACAGGACTTAGCTAGAAGGTGAGACCATTTCCATTTGTATTTTATATTCTTTTTCTTAAAAAATAATAAATGTAATGAAAATATCTTTTACTACTGGCCTGCCAGGATGCCTTCAAAGGGTTCCATTTAGGTTTCTTTCTTTACTTAAGGTATTGCCCCTTTCAGTAGGTCTCCAGTATCTGCTCAGATCAGAGTAACCCACTGTCATCCATCAATACTAGGACACCCCTGCTGGACAGAAGTCGTCTATGCAAGCAAAGAAGCCCAAGTCCTCAGAGACTGGCCGCAGGACAGGACAGTGTGTGTATGTGTGTGTGCGTGTATTTTAAAATATCATGTTTTGTCTTTTTTTGAATTATACAAATAATAAATGCTCAGAAAACTAAGGAGAAGAAAATAAAAATCATTCAATATTCCTTAGGCAGCAATTATCACTGCTAATGTTTCGATAAACTTCCTTTTTAAAATATTTATGTATTTATGTATATATTTATTTATTTATTTTAGAGAGAGAGAGAGAGAGAGAGATTGAGAGAGAGAGAGCGCAAAAGCAGGAAGGAGTGGAGGGAAAGGGAGAAAGAATCTGATGCAGACTTCCCGCTGCGTGTGGAGCCCATGCGGGCTCAACTCCACGCCCATGAGATCATGACCCGAGCTGAAACCAAGAGCCAAACGCTCAAGAGACTGAGTCCCCCAGATGCCCCTGGAAAACTTCCAATTGCACTTTTTCTCTGGACGTACACAGTACCCCTGCACCCTTATAGGAGAGGCAGCGCTCAGTTTCTATAGTTCATATTCTGAGCTTTCCACTGAATACTATTTTGCGAGTACTTTCCTTATACCTGCAAGGGTGTGCCAAGGTTTGGGGATGGTGGGAGTGGTCTGTCCTGGGTGTTGACAGTAAGGGGAGTGAATTTTCAGTACAAATAGTAAAAACAACAATAAAACAGATGAATAGCAGGTCTGTGTTTACGATCACCATTCCCGAGAAATTCTAAACAGTGTCACTGATGAAATAGTCCTCCCGCTGTCCCATCTCCTTTTAGTATACCATTGTCCAGTTCTGATGAGGGGTGGGAAGAGAATAGGGTGCATTTCTATGTAGGGGTGACAGGTTGAGAGCCAGGGCAAGGACTCAGTAAGCCAGGGGAATCACTGAATGAGGGAATGAAGAGGAGACATGTCAAACCTGTCCTACTTTATTGGTTTTCTGCGTAGATCATCCAGCTTAAGATAACTTTTTAGAGAATCTGCTTGACTTACAAAAACAAACCCTAGCAGCTGTCTTTCTTATGGGCATATAACTTAAGTCATTAGTGCCTTCAAAACTCTGGTCTAAATGTTCTGTTTGGTGCCATCTAAAATATTTGGGCTTAAGTGCTCCCAAAAATGCAATCAACTGATCAATTATAAAATAAAAATCGGCTTCCTGGCTCCATTTCCAGCTGTGTTTTAGCTCGTGATGATGTTAAAATCATGGATTTCTAAAGACATCTGGGTTTGCTCCATGTTGTTTGAGTTTTACACTGGACACCTGCTAATTCTAACCCAGTATTTTTTTAAAAGACTTTATTTATTTATTTGACAGACAGAGATCACAAGTAGGCAGAGAGGCAGACAGAGAGAGGAAGGGAAGCAGGCTCTCTGCTGAGCAGAGAGCCAAATGCGGGGCTCAATCCCAGGACCCTGGGATCATGACCTGAGCCAAAGGCAGAGGCTTTAACCCACTAAGCTACCCAGGTGCCCCTAATTCACCCAGTATTGTGGGAGGATCAATGAAGCTAAAAACATCTTCTGATGGCTTCTCTGTTGTGGAGTGAATATTCTGGACTCCCTGGGAAGTCAATGCACTGTAGGTTTCAGATTGCTTCAAGAATCAGCAAAGCATGCTGGACTTACCAGGAACTGACCTCTCTTTTCTTTGATTTGATGGTCAGCTCTATGCATTTGGTAAACTGACCTCTCTTTTCTTTGATTTGATGGTCAGCTCTATGCATTTGGTAAACTTCAAATTATTGGGTTATCTCGTATAGATGGTAGAGCATTAATGGGCCCTGATCAAAGGGTTAGCTCTAATACAGTTTCATGTTTTAGAGCCTTAAAAACAAACATTTTGCATTGAAAGAAATTTCCTAATTAACTTCTGCAGAATTTGTACATTAAAACATCTTACCCTGCTGGAGAAGACTGATAAAGCAAACGTACCACCTTCTGCTGAAGAGAAACTGTATTTAGAAGGAACTTGCTATTCTCATAAAACTTTTAATAGGAAGAAGTGAATCAAATTCCTTAATTACCATTTTATGGTTGGTAAAAGGGCAAATTACATGCCATCCATTTCTAAACTTCTAAATGTCTCTGGTGCTTTTAATTAAAGCTGCCATCTAGAAACTACTAAAGCAATTTTATGCAATTAGTTATTTATAGGTTACCATAATACACCACTCAAAATATGATTTCAGTGATTTGTAGTCTGTTTGTGTGTGATCTCTGTCATTTTTGTTTGGTGGGGAGGAGGCTCTTTTTATCGGCGGTGATTCTTCAGTGGACAGGTAAGAAGGATGTGACACTGAGTAGCTATGATAAGCGAAGTTGTCTTGGTTAGTGATCTAAATAAAAAAGGGAAGGATCATAATTCCATACTCTTTGTCTTGATATGTAGGGGTCTATGCTTCATTTTAGACAATGCTGCAGAGGAGAAGTATATTACTTTTATTCTCCCCGCCCTCTGTCTCTTCCCACTTTGCCTCCATTCCACTAGATACCTAGCATCACATTTCCCCATGCTACCTAGAGTAGCTCCCACCTTGGCTTGGCCCCCTTGGGTGATCTCACCCATCCAAACACATCCATCCTGGATGTGCTCCATCCTGGATGTGCTCCATGCTCTCAAGGCCCACATCAAGTGTTTTAACGAAGAATTCAAGCTTTGCTCTCCCAGGCAACACCCCGCCCCCCCCGCAGTAAACACAGAAGTTCATATCTGAAGAAAACCTTTATGGAATGAATTTAATGGTGTAATGGCAGCTAAGGGAATGACTTTTGCGACATGTGCAAGGAAACAGCACTAGCATTACTGCATCTCAAGGCGGTGAAGGATTGACTAGTCAAATCACATACAAGAATTCCACTCTACCTTGACTTGTTCTTTTGTGGCACCATTCCTCCTTGGAAATGATCAAGTCTCAGACTGACTTTCAAGGACATGGAACTTACCTCCCTCCAAAGTAACTTACTCCATGGTTGGGTTATTATTATAAGTAGAACTGTTATTAGTAACAATACGGCAAGCCTGATCATAATGGCAGGTGACATTTAACGTGTCCACACTACATGATGAGCAGTACGCTTTACAAGGCACTTCATATCTATTAGTGAACACGGTTGCGTAGGCACTATTAGTATTCTAACTTCACAGATGAGGAAGCCATAGCTCAGGGAATTTAGGTGACTTATTCAAGGTCACACGTTTAATGAATGGTGAATCTGGGATATGCATCCCATTCTGTTTGACTCCAGAACCTGGGAACTTCTTTCTTATGGTATTTGGCCTCTAAAATATGATCTCTGTGTTTGCTAGAATATTATGCATGCATGACAATTAAAATAAATGTAGAAGAAAAAGTCATTCAATAATGTATTTGTAGCTTTATAAAACTTAAATGAACTTAATACAGGTTTCTCTGTACTAACCATTGATGTTTCCTGGACCAATTAGCCAAGGCTAAATGTAGGTGCCTTCCTTTTGTCTGACTTCTCCACACCAACAGTTTGATGGCTTTAGGATTCTGACAGAATAGGCAGAAATGTTCTCAAGTTCTAGCTGCTGACATAATATAAGGTCAAAATCTTTTGACCATCATAGGCAGATGCATTAGAACAACTGTGGGGAACACATTAAGCTCTCATTCTGGTTGTCTCAGAGGCACAAAGTCCTCTTGTATAGCTACTATAAACTGAGAGATCAAAAACATAGTTTAGGAAAGCAATCTTCAGAAGTGGACATAGCACAGGATCACTGAGCAATAAAAAAACAATTATTTTGCCTGAATTTTAAGGCTTTGTAAAAACACATTTTTCTCAAGGCACTGCTGATTCTAGGACAAGGCTGTGGGAGGAAAGTTCTCATGGAAGATGCCTTGAAGCTGAGCTGGGAATTTGGAACCAGGTGGTAGAATGATCTCACCCAGAAAGCCTTCTTCACAAATCGGCTCTCCCAAATCTTGCCTAACGTTACTTCCTCATTTTTAGCAGAATAGATCCAATTCTCAGAGAACACTGAAGCTATTAGAATGGAGTACCATCAATTTATAGTTCCTTCTACCTACAAACTTATCTATATCACTACACCTACCATTATCTTAGGATGGTCTCTCTAATCTCCCCTCCCTTTCAAGACCTACTCGCTTCCCATTTCCTCCAGACCTGGTTTCATCATTTATTTTCTATCTTCTATATCTTTTCATTTACCTATAAGCAATAACATATCTCCTATAGACGAAGCCTCCCCTGAACACTCTGTCCTCTCCCTATTTATCGCTGCATCTCTCACATCTAAACTTCTCAGGAGAGTGATCTTATTTAGAAGTATTTATTTTCTCTCCTCTTACTGGCTCATTAAGTTACTGAAGTCTGGCTTCCATTCCTATTGCTATGCAAACCACCAATAGCAAGGTCAGCAATGCACTTCTCATTGCCTAATCCAGTGGCTGCAAATGTGTAACACCTCATTCTGTTTTCCACACCTTCTTGAAACAAATGATTCCTTTGGCTTCCCGAATACCAAGCTCTGTTCACTTTCTTTTTTTATGAAGGTTTCTTCTCTGTCTCCTTCATTAGATTCCCTTCCATTGCCTGTCTTATAAATATCAGTACATCTATGATTTCTTTGCCCAGCCTTACTCCCGTGCAGGCACTACCCCTTCTCCATGATAGTTTATCAAATACGCATGCAGCACATGATTATGTCACTCTCACTTTAACTCCTTTGCCTGTAGGATAAAACCCAAACTTCTTGTTCCTGCCCCTGCTCTTCCTATTACCCTTGGATATTTTTACAGTACTGATTTATTTGTAGTTTCCTAAATGTACCACTCATTTCACTTAGGTTGTGGCTTGCCTGTAATTTTGATGAGTGCTGGCCCGAGTGTCAATCCAAACGGTTATGCCACTGTGATGGATCCTAAAGGAATTTCGGAAAAACCTTACTGCTCTCCATTGCACAGGAGAACCAAAGGAACATTCTTGTACCTATTGTGCACTATACTCTCTCCCTTACACACCGATTAGGTGTCTAAGGTTTCCCCGAGACACTGCACTGTAGAGTTTTAACATCTTTCCATGAGCCCCAAACCTAGCCTTTCAGAATAGCTTGTAGATGTGAGGGGAGTCAGGAGAGCTTCAGGATCTAACTCAGATATATATGGGTAGGGACAAAAACCAGATTATTTTTGTCTGCATTTTAGCTTACCCAGATTTCTTAATTGTTAATAAAGTTAAAGTGACTCCTGTATGATTAGTGTCATGAATACCCTAAAAACACTCTGGCAGCTATCAACATTTAAGGATCATTTCCCTGCTAGGGAATGGCCCAAGAGCTGTTTGCACTCATCTGGATATTGCCTAAGTCCTCCTGAGTTCGGAGGTCAGTATGCTTAAAGAGTCACATGAAAATAGAGATATAATCCTTGGTGAGGTCCAAGAGAACCAAATTAAGTCATTGATTAATTTCATCTTGTCTAGTCACTCCTTCACCCTCTGTATCTACTTTAAAAAAATGTATTCAGCTTGTCACAAATTTTATTTTATATTCCCACCTAGTACCATTTCACATTCTGCTTAAATACTTGGTCATCTATTACATGACTCATTAGTTTGAGTTCCCTGTAGAATTAAGGAAAGTTGCAGTAAAAATAATAAATGGAACCTAAGTTTCAACTACATCATCCATGCATGTTTTAAAAGCATCTTTCAAAGTCAGTTCAAACTCATATACAATGCCAGGGATTAGCACACCATCAGCCTCTTTGCTAAACTTTTTTCCTTGCCCCATTACATTGAAGTATTGATGAGTAAAATGGCAAATGTTTCTCTTTATTGGGATTCAACTCAAAGTGCATAAAACTGGATCAGATAAGGACTTATTCCCAGGAGAAGTACCCAGGGGCTATCTTACATGAAACTTTATTCAGGGAGTCTTCCATTTCTCCTTTAAACAAAATGTGTAGTTACCAGTTGTAATCAAGAAATTTAATAAAGGGAAGGTTTCCTGCCTGCATCCCTTAAGAAAAAGTTGGTGAAATTCTTAACTGCAGAATCTTCCAAAGAGATGTGACAAGGTTTCCTGAAGATTTATTTGAATAATTACATTTAGAGACTATGTAAATGCTGTGTCTCCTACTATGTACACTGCTAGGTCAGAAACCTCAGAAAAATAGTTTTAATAGGAAAAGGAAACTTGACTAAAAGTCCTATATCTTGTAAATAAAAATAAAAAGCATTTTCCAATAGTTCTTACCCTCCCAGAAAACCTAACAGAGATCATGGATTTTAGCTTAAAGACAGACCATGAGGTATAGTGGAGGCATCACAGGCCTTTCTCCCCCCCCCCATCACAGTTTTGAATTCCAGTGTTATCTGTACACTGTGAGAACTTGGGTAAATTTCTTAACCTGTCTGAGTCTCTGTTTCCTCATCTATAGAACTAGGGGAAATGCAATTGACCTTGTGCATTCTTGTGGAGATTAGATGTACTGTATTGGAAAGCATGGAACGCAGGCAAAGTTTATAGCTATGATTGTTGTAATACATTAGAGCTGGGAGGGAGATCATCCTACATTCTCAAGTTGACAACTGATGGATACATATCAGGATCCAGTGTTTAAATGACTAGTCCAGTGTAACACAACTAGTCAATGGCATCGTTAAGTCTATTTTAGTGTTCTGGGAAATGAAACCACAGCGAGGTCCAGTGACTTACACAGGGTCATCCAGAAAAACACTGACTACATGGATTGCACAAGAAAGTCTACATTCCCTAACCTGACATTCATCACAATTAGCTGCCATTTCTCAAAAAAAAAAGAAAAGAAAAAGAAAAGAATCCCATGGTTTCTGACGTTTTACCTTTTGCTGACTGGTTTTTAATCCCATTTGATAATTTATTCCGACTTTAGGACGAATGATCTCAAAAGCAAATTTCATTTCATCCTATTTTTAGAATAGATTCAGAAAATAAATGAGCTGTCTTACAGATTAACATTTATTTGACTTACCTTGCATAATTAAGGACATGTTGGAGAGCCTGCCTATAATTGCAGTATGTTGCTTGTTAAAGTCTTAGAGCAAGCTCTCTTTCCTAACCTAGAAATTGTACTCCCTAGATGTACATTTCCATTTTCTACTGATCTACAGCTTTTCCTTATTAGCTTCTTGGTGGAGAGAAAAATCAAACCTCTCCTTAAAGAAATCTGTTAAATATTTGCTGTCTTTCTATGGGGGAAGGGAGCAGGAGCTCATGTGCTTGGTATTTGTAAAACAAAAAATAAAAAACAAAACAAACCAATTGGTCTTTCTTGAGAGATAAAGAACCTGCAGGAGAACCTCAAAGATATCATTAGCTATTAGCAATACTTTTCTCTCAATTTGCACACTGTGCTTTAATGACTTCTTGCATGATTTTTCCTTCTTCTACAGAAGTCTATGAAATTGCCCTGCAGCATTCCATATAATGAGACTCTCACTCCTGATTCATTGCCAAGGGTGAGTGCTGTCTGTATTCAGCACGGACAAAGGTGCCTTAGCTAGACATCTGAGTGTTCTGACCAGCAATTTCAAGAGCAACGGATGTCTGGACACAGGTTCTGCCTTCTGAGTGATTTTGAAGATCCCTAACAGGGTCTTCAAATACTGTTAAAATGATTGAAGAAGACGTGGTGGATACTGAATATAAGCCACACATTCCCCTCCTTTAAATATCCTCATTCATTCACTAGACCAGAGCATATGTTGTCAACATCAGCTTCGGTAGGTTATGTGAAAGCTGTCTTGGCTGGATTAGACATTCAGCTCTCCGAAGCCCCCGCCAGATGTTCTTAGGGCTCCTGCCCGCTTTGGGATGAATAAAGTGTATTGGATTATTATAAAGGCCACTGTTGGATAGAAAAATGAGTAAATCAAGCCGAAAGAAAATGTACTACTAGCCATAACAAGAAGAAAAACTTAGTTTAATATTAACTTTAATAGATATATAAATTTTGGCACTCTCATTACTGATGCTTTAAGAGTTCATGTAAATCCTGTTCATCAGGACTCTATTATTGCTGCTTTCCAAGCAAAAGAAAAAAGAAAAAAAGCTGCAGTGAGCCAATTATTTGCTCTATTTGGAAAAGCCGAGATATTCATTCCTTTATGTGGCAGGTTGAATGTGGTAGGTGAGATGAGTGGTTTTCATATGAGTAGCAACTGAGGAGGATGTCAATTTCAGGCACAATACAAGCTTGATTCCTCCCTATTTCTTATGCAGAAATCCTTGTAATACCTGCAAGAGTTTTAAACTTGTGTTAAAGGCGGGACCTAGCCCAATACATTTCCTTGAAAGATGAGTTGATTATATGTTGCACCTGAGTTATGCATTCACTCATCAAATATTTATTGTGAACCTACTATGTGTAAGGAATGAGAGCTGGCACCAGACAAGAAACATCTTAAGACAATTTACCATGATACTTGTGGGGCTTATCTTCCTTTCGGGAAAGAAAGGCCATATTTTTAAAGCGTTATTGAAATTCCTTTTAGGAATATCTGATATACATAAGAGTTACCTAACTGATCAACTACATGACAAGCATATATAGGGATCCCACATTGTACAAGATATTGCTGGGGAGGTGGGAAAGATTTAAAAGAAATATTAGATGTAGTTTCTTAGCTCAAGTAGCGTGCCTTGGTAATAAAAAACCTCCCATTTGTGAAAGAACCGGGAAGTAAAAGAAGGCAAAATATAATCTAGTAGTAACTGGGTGGTGTAGACCCTGTTAGAGAAATTCAGATTTAATGGGCTGGGGTTAGCCAGAGGGGATTTACAAAAGACATAGGACTTGAATATGGCATTGAAGAAAGAGAAGGCTTTAAACTTTCATTATAGTTGGAATTTAATACCCATATGGCAAATGTCAAATGGCTAAAGAGTAACCTCTTAATATTTAAAATAAGTGACCATCTAACAAATGAAACACACTGACCTCACTATACTTTTTGGCATGGAAAGATGTTCATAATATATTAAGTGTGGAAAGCAGATTATAGGATAGCATTCTGTACTATGATTCCATTATTAGAAAATAAAATATATGATATGCACAGGAAAAAGTCTAGAAGGATATATGCCAAAATATTAACAGTTGGCATCTGTATGAATTATGGGTGACTTTAATTAAAAATATTTTTCACTCTCTTTTCTAATTTTTCTGCAACCAATGTGTTTTATCTGTGTAATAGTTTAAAAAGACCACATTGGTTCTTAAAACCCACCAAATGAACACTTCATAAAACCTACTAAAGTAAAGGTGTGCATGTGTGTGTGTGCATTTCTCTCTCTTTCTCTCTCTCTCTCTCACACACACACACACACACACACACACACACCATGGAGAAGGAACAGAGAATAATGTTTAAATAATTAAGGAGATAGGGTGGACAATATATGATAACACTTAAGGTTGACCATCCTTCTGCTTAGTGGCCTAAGATGGGAATATGATTCCAAGTCTATAAAATCATGAAGCTGATGGAGAGAACACAGATCTATTCACAAATCCCAGGCAACAGAATTGAGAATTGGCTCTTGAAGATTCAGGAATAAATTTAGGACAGACGAAAGTAAGGTCAAGTTCCCACAGAAGACAAACTCATCTCCTCCCCACCCCAAAACTTGAATTTGTTATCCTAGGCAGAAAGGAAAAGAAGCATTTTGACATTTTAATAACACTTATGACTATACAAATGTGTATTACCTAGATATTAGCCTTGACCATGCCTATCTTCTGGGATGGACTTCAGAGACAATGTGTGTCAGAAGCAACATTGAGATAGATGGACTACAGTATGGCAACAGTCTTAGGATTTTGTGAAGTCAAATGAAGTCTTTAGATGAATAAAGGATTTTTTTTTTTTTTTACCTCTAGGGCTGTTCAGTGAAGCTTCCGATGCTTTTCCACCATCTCCACAGTGACTCTGGTCAAAGGGAAGGCACTGATCACCTGTTCCTGCCACCACTTCAAAATTCTTGGACAGATCTTTTGCTTCCATAAGAGATTTCAACCTGTAGACTTTTCGAGTGTTGGTGTCTGATAGATAAAGTGATTCAGACATAGGGTCCATAGCCAGATAGTATTTGTGAGCAGGACTTGTGCTAAGGGAGAGAAAAGTAAAGTTATTCAAAGCAGTTTGTTCAATATGCATTCCCTGGGATCTGTTTTTTGTCTAAAATGGAAAATTCTCTTAAGAGATGAAAAAAATAAATGTATCTTCTTTCTCATGTACTGAGGGAATGGATACTACTTTGGTTTTCTAGTAAGGGGTTTGGGTATTAAAAAAAAATCAGTGTGTACTGCTAACCTGAAATGAAGCTGACATTTCAATACCTTCCATTTAGGGAGCAGAGAAAGAAGCAGATGAGAGAAAATCCGGTGAAATAATTTTTTTTCATCAATACTGCTCCAGTCCTGCCTGGATGGCTCACAGTCACCTCAAACTCAACAAATCCCAAACAGAAGTTCTTCTTTCCTGCCTTCCCATCCTTCAGAACCCTACTTCTTCTCCAGGCTTCCGACTTCACTGGGGGCCCTATCAGCCTCCAGGCCCCTGCTGTAAATTGAAAGACGTGTTGTTTATGGAGGGCTGTGCTGGAAATGCATTGCCAAACTTTTCCTCTCCAAGCTTCCTTTTTTTAGTTGACCACCACATTTTTCTAATCCATTTTGTCTTCTTTCAGGACATAGTAGAACTGATTATATTTGACCTTTTTGGAGGGCTATAATCACAATCAGCTGTACCTTTTAAAGGTGATGGTAGTTACCTTGATTGGATTTTGATATTCCTGAAACTCTTCAATTACATATTTGCATGGGATCTCTTGTGATATTTTTATCTGTGTACATGGTTGAGCTCATTCATTAATTTTGATTCTTCCTAATTTCATTTTTTTGATGACTGGGGTAATGTTGGTTTAGGGGATATTTTGCTTGATCCTAAGGTTGGATCCCTATCTTTAAAAACCCTAAAAACTTATTAACATTCCTTGGTGTGGTAGACAAGCCTTTCTTCACTTAGTAAATCCTTACATGCCTTTTAAGGCTCTATTCAGGCATCATCTCCTGAAGAAAGCCTTCCCAAATCTCCAGTCTGGGTTATTTGCACTGCATTTACTCCTATTTTGGGTATTACATATCATATTAATTTTTTTGGTAATAGACCATGCAAGCTTGGAGGAAAGCAAACTTGTTTATCTCTGATGTGTTCACAGCTCCAAATCCTGGCCCATGCCCGGTTGTCAAAGCCAGGAGCTGTTCTTCACTCCTTCTTTCCATCATTCTCCATATCCAGTAAAACATTGTGCTTTTAAAAATTTTACCTCCTAAACTCTTCTCCAATCTTTCCACTTCTCTTTATCTTCATGGTCATTATCTAAGCCTCTCCTCTTTCATCTGAGTTCCTTCCTTAGTACCATTAATCATATAATTCTTCATTAATTTATGAAGAAGTATTTACTAAGTGTACTAATGTGCTGAGAACTGTGTGGTGGTCTGTAGACCTCTTCTGTGTGATACAGCCCCTTTCTTTATGAAATTCATGGTCCAAGGGGGGAGTCGGTTCAGCAAACAGGCTATGATTGTCAGTTGTGAAAACAGAAGTAGAGGAGGAAAGATAGCTGAGAGGAGGGACATGTGACTTATCAGCACCTGTCATATTGTATTAGCATTGTTTTTAGAGATAAACTGAAGTCCATATTTTATTCAGATTTCCTTAGTTTTTACCTAATGTCCTTTTCCTGTTCCAGGATTCCATCCAAGATATCAAATTTTATATTTAGTCATCATGTCTCTGTAGGCTCCTCTGGGCTATGACACTTTCTCAGATTTGTTTCTATGACCTTAACAGTTTTAAGGAGTATTGGTCAGGTATTTTATAGGATTCCCTCTACTGGAATGTGTCTAATGTTTTCCTCCTGGTTAGACAGAGGTTATAGGTTTTGTAGGGGAAGACCACAGGGGTAAATTGCCATTCTCATCAAATCAAATCAAATCAAATCAAATCAAATCAAAGATACATAACTCAACATAACTTATCACTGTTGATGTTGACCTTGATCACCTGGCTGAGGTAGAATTTATCAGGTTTCTTCAGTGTAAAGTTACTCTTTCTCTCCCAATTTCCAGATTGTGCTTTTTGGAAGGAAGTCACTCTGTGAAGGCAACACTTGAGGAGTAGGGAATTATACTTCCTTGAGGGTGGAGTGTCTACATAAACAATTTGGAAATCTTCTGTATGAGAGCTTTATCTTTTCTTCTCCATTTATTTATGAATTCAGGTGTTCATTTATATCAGTAGAGACTCATGGGTATTTTTTTTTTCATTAAAACTCAATGCTACTTTATTTTGTTGTTCAAATGGCTCTAGCATTGGCCACTGTTCCTGTTGGCTTGTGAGGCCCTTTGACATCCATCCATCAGTGTGGAGGGTTTTGTTTGTTTGTTTTGCTTTGTTTTTGTTTTAGTCCTTCTCTACTTTTTGGCATTAAAAGTTGCTCAAGTTTCATCTTTTATAGTCTCTGCCCGAGTACTGGACTGAATCATTTTGCTAAAGACCCCTGGTTCCTTATGTTGGAGAATGGAATTAGAAACCAAGATGTTGAGTGCTAGGTGTAAGCACTATTTTTTTCACATCTCTCCAACTACACTGTACACTCTTTGCAGGCAGGAACCATATTCATCTCTGTCTTCAGTGCCAACAGACTGTCTGACAGGGTTAATGTTCAGTTACTGCTGAACTAAACTGTAGGACATGAAACTAACTAATACACAGAAGTGTCCAGGTCTTGGCTACCTACACCAACAAAATGGCAGGGAGAGGATCATCAGGGTAATTAAGTTGCCCTTAAGGACTGGCATGTTTCTGATTGTATTTGTAATTATATTTGCCCTCTAAGCATATCTGTGTGTGTTAATGATAGTAAAGGCTAGCAGATATTGAATTGAGAACCAGTTTATAGTTTTAATTGGAAAAAAATCAGATCCTATTGGAATACTTGATTTTTTTCTACTTACCTTCACTTCATCAAATAAGAGAATTCAGTAGATTCCAGGGACATCTTCAACCCTGGAACCACCATGGCAGCTGCTGTAAATAAACTGTAAAGGGCCCCAACAGACTCCAGAATTGATTTGGCAGTCATATCAGACAAGGCATCTCTGTAGCAAAGACTGCTTAAATAGGGGTTTGGGTAAAAGTTTTTACATATTTAGTTGAACTTTTGCCTTCAGAATAAAATTTCTCCAGTGCCCTTAGATCTTTCTAGAATAAAAACGGAGTCATCCTTTCCCTGAAACACCCTTCAATATTTTGGTAGCCAGTTGGTGGAAGTTTCAGCTGAGCCAGATTAATCATGTTTTGTTTAGGAAAAGTCCATAGGCTATTTTTCCAAGAGAAATGTTATTCGCAGAAAAGCACTTTGGAATGCATTACATTCATTTATTATTGAATATCCCCAATGTGCCTGTGAGGGAAGTTAAAATTATCATTCTCCTCAAATCTCAGCTGGGGAAACCCAGACACATAGAGGGCTTGCCCAGGGTCACTAACAAGACTATGCCCTGACTGAGACTAAATTAGATCTTATGTGACTGTGTGTACAAAGTACCTTCAGAATACTTTAGTCCTGAAGGTGGCAAAAAAAAAAAAAAATGTTGTTCCTGCCTTCTTCTAACTGAGCAACATATCCTATTTTGCTCAGCTAGGCTGTTTTAAAATTTTGTGTGCTGGCCTTTAGAAAATGGAATAGCCCAACACACAAAATTCAAATCTGATTAATGTTATTTTTTTGACAGCTAACAGGAAGGTCTCCTATATTGATATGTAATTTCTCGCCATTTCTTGCCATTTCCCAAGTGCACTTGAGCTCTTTAGAGATTGGTTTCTTTCCACTTTTAAAAAACATGCCATACCCGAGAAAGAAAACTGCTGGACTACATTTCAATTTGTTCTAATCCCTTGTGTCCACATGCATATTGCAATTTGAGATATGTGAAGATTTCTTTTATAACTTCAGTGTTAGACTTATTGTCACCCTCTGGTTAGCTTTACATTTGAGCAATGCCCTTCAACTTAGCAAAGATCACTTCATTCATGCTAGTTAAAATCACATGGATTGTTAAATGGGCAATTAATGCTTATAATTAATACTGTGCAACACCTAACCAGTAAGCAATTTGACAACCAACTTAATTTGCTTAAGGAATCAGTTACGCCAAAGTAGCGAGGCTGAGCTTGTGCACTGGCATTTAGGAAGTGGCATCTCTCAAACGAAATCCAAATTAAAAACCCTATCAGTGCCATTTTGATGACAATTGGCATTCGGAAGTGAACAAATTCAATTTTCTCCTTTGCAATTTCAGGTAATTTAGAATAGTTTTGACAAGTGTAATGCATAAACAAATTGAATAGAAATGCTCATTATGATTAATTTCGGAGCTTTGCGCCATTATCGGTAAATGGTTGGTTTAAAGTTTTTCTACTACTTCTTTTTGGTGGGAAGAAATAGAAACCATGAGGTCACACAAAGGGAAAGAGGAAAATCTTATTTAAGAAGGTCATCATGGTCACTGTCTTTTAATACACTCGCCAACTATATTTCTGGATCTGAGAAGATTGCCATATCACCTCCCTTACTACCGCAGCTTGAAAACATTGAATCTATTTGAACTTACAGACTCATTTGTGGTATCACCTAAGGAAAACATAATGAGACTTAAGACTTTGCTTTCCCATGAAGTACTGAACTGCCAGGTCTCACTTATCTTGTTTTCTTTTCGATACAGTCTGATCCTCCAGCAAATTCCCACTTAGTGGAGCTCTCTTCTTTTGTCAGACACTTACCTGAATCCTAACTTCTAAACGTGATTTCACATTATTCCTTTCACTTTATTTAAAAACTAAAATCTCCCTGTTAGCTCATTATTAGGAGGTGGCCTGTTAGGCAAGAAGGGACATTAGGTCGCTGCCGGTGTGGTTTTTAGGCAAGAAGGGGCATTAGGTCGCTGCCGGTGTGGTTTGCTTACCTATGTCTGGTATCTCTGTTTCTAGGGTGCACAAGGTTATCCACGAGTGGCAAGTAAAAAAATAGAGAGTCATCAGTATCATTCAAAAAGCCAAATCCAACCAGACACACCCAGTTCTAATTCTGTGGCTATTAGAAACTCCACGGGGATCATTTCATTAGGTGTACAAGCCAAAGTGGACCTGACCCCTCTTGGCTTCTCCTCCTAAGATGGTGTCAGGGTGATTGACTATCCTGCCTGGTGGGTGGGCAGAGCTTGAAGGCAATTTTTTCTCTCTGGAACATCTTCATCAGAACCACCTGGGTTCCCGCCTCATGTGCAGTTTCCTGGGGTTCTCCCCAGTCAGAACCTTGAGGTGGAAGTGGGGGCTGGGAATTTGATTTTTAACAAACCCAGCTGGCAATTCTGATACAGAAAAAGGTTTAAGAACCACTGGGTTCTTAAGAACCACTGGCATTGAAGAAGTAGCCACTGCAAAGATTCTGACCATTCCAGGGTCTGTTTTGAAAGCCACTCACCAAAATGTAAAATCAAGCCTTGTGTGCAACACACATCCCAAATCTAGCCACTTTTATGATCTCAGAGATAAGATAGAGACATCTCTTGTGTACAGCAGCACATTCCTTAGCAATACTCAAAACTTAACAAATGAAAAGCATAAAGGTTTTCCCTTAGACCATGGAGACCATGGCAGAATGTCCCTGGTATCAAAACTGCTGCATCAGATCAGATTAGCTTCAGTAAAACGTCATGAACATCAACTACTAGGGCCTTGTGTCTTCTAATGCTCTGTGCTCTAAGGGGGTAACTGGGGTCAGCAAAACAGACCCATCAGGTCAGAAGAAGCAGACCACTTTGGGGGCCCTTCACTGGTAAGTGTCTTGGCACATGGTACTCTGGGACCTGAGATGAAACTTCTCACATTGGGGATGCAGTCACAGGCCTGACTTTGGGTCAAATGTGCCCAGAATTAAGAGGCTATAATCATTTGAGAAATACCGTCATTTTAATTTGAAAATCCTTTTAAACCTGGCCCTTTATGTCATTTAAAAAAACATGAAGGTAATACATCTTTTTATCTAAACTAGAAAATGTTCTTATTCTTCAGAATGTCAGGGTAGAAGAGAAGATACAAAATGATTTCATCTGAAGCTATCTGCTCCTACTGATTCAACTCTTTTTAAAGAAAATCTTTCTGGGATTTTACTAGTTGGGCCACAGGTCAGGATCCACTGACTCTTCTCTTTCCCTGGCCTGCCTCAAAAAGGTAGGCATCTTGTGACATAAAAGGTCAAAAGGTAAGGCTGGGAGCTCTGATTAGAAACCTGGCCTCAGGCATTTGGACCTCTTTGAGTTTCTTTACTGGTAGACACTTGCTTGTTTTTGTGGCCTCTAAATTAGTGGGTGAGTGTGCTCCAGGCTGTCTCGAATCATTTCCCAAAGGAAGTTTAGTTGTGGAAGTACTAGAAGGACCTCATTAAAACATGGCTTCATCCAAAATAGATTCTCATGGTATAGAACCATTTGTGTGGCTACAAAGGTTTTGAGATGGTGATGGCAAGGGATGGGAAGGAGAGTTGTTTGACTTTCTTGCAGCTGCTTTTGATCCTGCCAAGAATGTCGCTATGAATTTGGAAAGATGTCCCGTATTATGCAGAGCAGCTTCTCTCATTAACATCTCAGAAGGAGGAAGTGAAAATGACGGAATTTATTTCCAGTGTGTGACCTTGTTCTGTCTCAGAATTACTTATAGTTATTGATTCAGGATTGAGCCACCATCAAAGTCAGTTCGCTGTCTAGCTAGCAACTGACTCCCTGCTGAGGTGCCAGTGTGAGCTCTTCCCAAGTGCCTGGGCTCATCAGTAGGCACTGCTGCCTGGCAACTCATTGACTTGAAGCTGGCCACCACTTAGGAGGAGAAAGCAGTGGAACAGCGAATCTTTTTTCGAGCAAGAAATGCTCCCCATGCTAGGGTCTTTAAGCCGATCTTGGATTTTCTCAGGATCAAGATGATTAAAAGGGCCATCTATTCTTTTTTAATTAAAAAATTATTGAGATATAATTCATATACCATAAAATTTACCCTTCCAAAAAGTACAATTCAGCAGTTTCTAGTACCACTCAGAGAGTTGTGCCACCATCGCCATCATCCAATTCCAGAACATTTTCATCACCTCAGGAAGAAAGCCCATACCCATCAGCAGTCAATCCCTATTCCTAACCTGCCCCAGGCCTAGGCAGTGATGAATCTGCTTTCTGTCTCTATGGATTTGCCTATTCTGGGTGGTTCATATAAATGGACTCAAAGAATATGTGCCCTTTTGTGACTGGCTTCTTTCACTTAGCATCAGGTTTGACCCATTCTTTTTCTACTTTTGTGAGGTGGGGGATGGAGAAAGAGAGAATATGCCTACTGTGGAGTTGCTGCCTAGTGGCCTGGCATCGTGAGTTTGCCTGGCCTGCTCTGTGGTGGCCATAGCATTCGACCGCATGCTATTATGCTTAGCCAGAAATATTTGATGTCCCAAAGTGGTCTTCCCTCCCTACTCATCTTTCTGTGGTATTCTTCCTTTGAAGACTGAGTTCCCACTTCTGCCATTTGTTGACTTCTTAGAGCTTCCAACTCCTCACCTAAGATTGTTTTTCCTCACGCTCTGACTCTGTTCCTTGCCCCTCTCACTTCTTACCTGTCCTGTGTTTTAGGGCCCTGCTTTTAGTGGGCAGTTCCTTGGAAACCAATCCAACAAATGAATCTGTGCCCAAGGACTAATGATGATTTTAGCTTGGCAGGTCATTCTAACAGAGGTTCCTGTGTTGGGGACTCTTAGAGATGCAATGTGGCGACTCAAGGGAACACATTTTTTAGAGCGGGAATTTGGGTACTGTGGAAGGCCAGTGAAGATGTTTCTGGGTCAGGGGGAGGGAACCGTTGAATGCTACCACTAATACATGAGCTCACCCTGGTAAGGTCACCACCTAATTCATCTACACGGGGTGTTTCTCTATTTGTTGCTCCAGTGTTGCTGACAAAAGGGTGGTTCTTGGCCATTTCTGTTATTTTCCAAGCTTTCAAAATCCAGACTCCATTTGTTCCTTCAGCAGAATACTCTACAAGTTTCCCTGGCCTTCTGCATGCTAACTGCTCCTAACTGGGTGCTACTCTAGTTCCAATCGATCCCTAGTCAAGGACAGGAGTCAAGTCCTGAGAACAATGGAGGAAATATTAACCAGTCACTGTAAAAGAAACAGTAGAATTGCAAGAGAAATTTTTATGTCACATTGACATTTGTTGAGTCCAAGTTACTCAAGGTACCAAGAAACATTTGCCAGGTTCTTATTTTCGTCTTTCTTTCATTTTGAGGGAAGGACAAAATAAATATCTGGAGAATATCAGCATCATGAACAATAATAGCATGAAGTTTTTATAAAGAATAAATCATTTCCATTCATGCTTAATACTTTTCTAATAGATTTGTAAAATTAGAAGTTGAGAGGGAAGCAAGGGGGATATTCATGTTTGAATTCTTACAAAGGACTTGATATGGTGCCTCCTATTTGCACTTATATAATTATTCCTATTAGTTTCAGAAAACCAAACTATGGCCCTGAGGCCATAAACTAAGAAAGAAGAAATGAAGTCATAATTGATAAGAAATAGTTGAAGGACTTGGGGATGTTCAGACTGAAGAAGAGGAAGCTCAGGAACCTATGATGTCTGTCTTCACACACATGGAAACGTGTCAGGTGTAAGAGAGGAATGGCTGCCAAGCTGCTGCAGATGCTAACATTTGCTGCTTCTGAGTGGATGTTTTATGAAGACGGATTTCAGTTCAGTGTATGCAAGAATTTTCTAAAAGAGCACTCCAAAGATGCAATGGGCTGTCTAGAGGGGTATTTAAGTTTCCTGTTAACTGAAAGGGATCAAACAAAGTAGATGTGATCAAATGTCAGGTGTGTAGTGGGTGCCATGTTGCACCAGATATCTCCATGGACTTTTCTAACACTAGGCTCACAAATCTGTGATGTCCCTTTTGTGTTACCAAAATGTGTGTGTATGAAATTTTAACATGAGAAGGAAAGCCACAGGGATAACTAGGCCTAAACTATCTCATATAGAAATGAATGTGTCTTTATAAAAATTCTCACAGAATGTATTTTTAAGATTCCCTTAGGTTTAATTACTTATATAATGACCTTTTAATCTTCTCTTCTTTATTATCTTACCTCAATTTCCCACTGGAAGGAAGGACTAAGATGTGTATGTGTGGATGAAATCTGTAGTCAACAGGCAAAAGAGTACTCTATACTTTAAATAACTAGAAATAATATTGTTGCTCTTGCTATATTGCTAATGATAAAGACAGAACTGAATTTTCCTTACTCTCCCCATTCAGCCAATGAGGGGCCAGCTAAAGGAAATAAATGACTGACAACCAATGAAAATGAAATTATTTCTGAGGTCGGATGAAAGAAATTCAATCAGGGAGAGTTTGGATCAGCAGAGCTGAGGAAGGAAAAATCTACAGTCTTCCAGTCTTTGACATGCCACGGGGCACCTGGAAGTTTTCAATGTGGCCCACTATGAAACAAGAGGATGGAAGAGAAGGAAAGCTAGAAGGGTATCCAGTAGGAACAAGCTTTATGTCAGAGCAAACAAAATGCCATCAAACTTTGGGCTGAGAACTATGCATCTGTGGGTCTTAAAGCAACTTAAACCACACGAGACATGTAGGAAGATGCTCAAATATTAACCTGAAAACAATTTTATAGATAGAGAAGTAGGGAGCAGAATGGTTAAGTTATATAATGAATAACCTTGACAGAGGGTCAAGATCTGGAATGTTCTCTATCCCTTTCTGTAATAACCTATTGACAACATTGCTCTTCCATTCACAGCTTTAAGTGCAACCAATAACATAATGACTATATTAGTCTGTGTTTCCAAGGAAACGGATGACTTAACCAAGTAAAATGACTAATATGCACTGGGAGGGGGAGGTTGACGGCAGCAATTAAATCAATAAATTTTAACAACAAAAAAAATTGGTACAAAACGAAGTTTCTATCTATATGCAATGGAATCCATTGAACATTATGGTTCTTAACATAGCAAAGACTTATTATATCAACTTATTTCTCCACAGGAAGTTTAAATCTGGAAGTTATAAAGCAAATAAATAAATTTATCAGTCATACTCCAAAGAAACAATGTATACCATATAGACTACTGATCAAGCCAGACACCGTTTTTAGGTGAATCTAATAAGAACTACTATTAGTGTCTGAGTAAACATAACAGATAATGTTTGCTGACATAAACTAGTTTGATGGTTTTGACTATAGGAAAATAGGGAGTTATTTATCAATTAGGTCAAAATCATGTAAATTCAATCAGTTTATTTCTCTGGTGGCCAAGCACAGGAGTGTTACAGTAGATAAGCGAAAGCTATTTTTCTCCGTGAACCTATCACAAGAGCGAACTACTTCTTTTCTGCTTGAGCCTAATCCAGGGAATGGTAACCATGAGTCTATGAAAGGCGTAGGCTGCTAGCAGGCGGGGACATGTAGGCAGAGAGGGGAAATTTGGGACCCCTGAAAACACACGTACAATTTTGTGTGAACATGTCCCCAACCCCCCACCCCCAGGGAGAGGTCCACAGCCCTCCTTAGATTCTGAAAGGGGCCTGAGAATTTAAAAAAAAAAAAGTTAAGAAGAACCGCTTTAAAGGATGTGAGCTCAGAAGAGCTAGCCAGAGTCAGGCTAAGTGAGAGAGCTTGGGTGTGTGAGCTCATGGCGTGTGCTTGCCTATGTGTTTGAAGAGCTGTGACAATGTGAGAGAACAGTACTATGGAGTAAGAATGAATAGAGGGATTGGACAATACTTCACACTGCCAGAAATGGATCTTTCTTTATACTGAGAAAATCACTTTGCAATTGGGGTCCAGGTTATGCTATTTTATTCCTTGAATGACTTTGTGTTGAAGATCATAAGGTACTTGGGACCAAAATGCAAATTTGTGAACTGTTAAGGATCCCTGAGCAAAGTAGAATCTCATCAGTGAATGAAAATTGTTCCACCTTAGGTAAATTTGCATTTAAATCACAGAGGAAAGGACTAAACTTAGCTGGGTTTTCTTTATGGTAATATTATTAGTCTTGGTATTTGTTTTTCTAGCTAATATTATGGTTTTTCCTTTGAGGAGTTAGCTACAGAGGGCTACCTATATAGGCTTTATAGGATTAGTGAGGTCTTCCTCTACTTAAGAGCTAATATTTGCATGACTAGAAACATTTAGATAGTGAATTAATCGTTCAGTGCTCCATCAATGTTTGGCATCATGTAAAAGGAGCATCCCTAGGATTTTGAAAACAATGTTGAATGTTGTAGAAATCATTTCTAAATGTGGGCATACAACCATCTTAGCCTTCCTCATTGGCTTTCCAGTAAGTATGTGCCCCAAAAGATATACTGCTGGAAATGACAAGTCCCCATGAGGTGTGACACCCTAAGGTACATGAACATTTGATTAGAGCAGGGTGCTATGACTTAATACCCCTCTAGACTCTCTAGATGCACTTTACCTTTATAAAATCTTAATGTTAGTCTATTTTTTAAAAAATCAGTCAAGGGACTTAACATCTTTCTTCTCTATGACAGCATCTGCAGTTATAATTAAAAAACATATTAAAATTGGAATGAATTACTGTGAAAAATGGATGGGGGCTTGGGACTGGAAGATGTCCTCATCTAGGTGTGAAGGACTAACTCAGTCTGAGAAAAAGGAGGTGGATTCCAGAGCAAGCACGAGAATCTGAAAAATTTCAAGGAATGTCCTCATATATTCAAATTTCCATGCGTGTGTGAACATAATGTTAAGTGGAAATGACCCAAGACTTCTCATATGTTTTGACTGGCCTCGATGGTGCCCTGTATATAGAAGTTATTCCATCAATGTCTCTGTTCTCCCAGGCACTATTTTTGGTCACTATCTTTCAGGACAATGAGGTGATGCCTGAGGCAACAATTGTTTTACGGATGAGTTTATAAGATGGCATCAAAATCTCCTGGAACAAGAGAAACTTTCAGCCTAAAGTTCCCAAGGTATGTGTCAGGGATAAAGCTGTCATAACCAACTGGAGGGAAGACTCGATCCATTTACGCAGGAGAAAGAAAACAGGTCTGTCTACCCTCACTGGTATGGGAAGGGGTGGTTCCCTTTTCTAGGACTCCAGAGGGCACATATTTGTATCCTGTAGCCTCAGGAAAGGAGAAATAAAGCTGATTAAACCATAGTCTATTTAGTTGTAATCTTTGTAACTTCAGAACATGGAATATCAGAAGGTATGAATTCCTTTCAAAAGGTGTCAAAATACTTTGGACTCCCAAGAAAATTCCTAGAATGGATTAAGAAAGTCTAACGATGAATGCTTTAATCTTTTTTTCTCCCAATGGAATAGAGCTTTCAAGTGTACAAAAAAAACTGAGTTCTTCCTTCCTTATCAGGGTACACAAACACAGACTTCTATCTTCTTTTTTATGAAGTGACCACTTCAAAAGACTGAACGTGGAGAACTTAGAAAATGTAGCCTTTTGGATCTGGCATTACGTCTACCTGCTAGAATGAAACAGATATTTTTGATCAATGTTCGTCGTGACCAACAGAGGTTGAGTGACTTACCTGAGCAGCTGGAAGTACTGAGATCCATGTCAGTGACAGCAATGCTAACAGGGAAGGCAGGGATGTCAACACTTCCTGGGTCTCCAAAGGAGTGGGCATGTTGACATATGTTCTTTGTCCCTATTCCTGCGTCTCAGCTCAGGGTTAAAATATGGGCAACTGCACTTTCTGCTCTTTCTGGCAATGTCTTTCTCTTCACGTTATCTCATTCTTGCTTTTTCCTCATCCGCTAAGCAAACAGAGATTAGAGGAGACTTACCTTAATTCCAAAATACTAACGGAGTTTCCCGAGGGATATATTCGTCTTACAAAATTAAAGTCGCCAACATACACACTACCATCAGGGCCAGAAGCTAAGGCAACAGGAGCAAAGAGTTTGTTGTTGTGAGCTGGGCCATTGCAGTTGGTACAGGCTACACTCCGTTGGTGTCCATTACCCATTATGGTTGATATGACTGGGGGCTGCTGGGAAATGAACATATTTTCTCCATTCCCTTTATGTATGATTCCTAGATTTAAGAAAAAAAAAAAGAATAAAAAAACCCCACAATTACCACACAATATTCTCAGTAACATTTTAATCTCCTTCTCATTCAAAGAAGCATCGAACTTTGGCCTGGCATAAAAGAACCTGAGAGTGAAGCACTGTCATTTTGTTTCACCGCATAATCACTACAAAGAGTAGCATAACACTTGGCCTCAGTTTGTCTACCTGTGATATGGGTTAATACCTCCAGGCCCATTAGTGCTGATTCTAAACACCTCAATAAAGCATTTGATGAATAACTTCTAATGATCACCTGTTCACTTTGGGCTCTGTGAATCATCTGTGGCTAATTTTTCATCTCATGGCTGACTTTCTCCTGGTGTCCGACACACACCTCTCTGACTTCAAATTACCCTCACTATGCAACTGACTGGTTCCTGAAAAGGAAATATCAGTCAATTTTAATATTAACCTTAGCAAAACACCATTAAGAAGGTAATCTACTTCTGTGAAAAGAAAAAAAAAGTCATACCGCTAGAATGTACTTCAAAGATATAAGAAAGGAACTTGAATTTTCCACTCTTTTGGACCATATCTCACTATCACCAGTGCAGGAAATAGAGATACTGACTTATGAAAATGCTGGAAAATACTGTGAAGTTATTCTTTTTGGGCAGTCTCATCCATTCTTACAGATTTAACTCTTATCTCTATAATCTGAAACTTTCTCCTGCCAGAGTTGGCACCTACCCTGCAATTTCCTGCTCAATCGCCCCACTTGGATGCCTCACAGGCCCCCCAAACTCAACAGGTGTAAAAGGGAACTCTATTTTTCTGCTCCCCCTATCAAACCCTGCTCTTCTTCCTGTGTTGCCTACCCATCTTAGGAGTGGTATCACCATGAGTGTATTCACCCAAGTTGGAAATGTGGGCAGGAATACGGCTCTTCTTTTTCTCATTCGCTACACCTAATTCATTATGAAACCCACTATGAGTCTAACTCCTACAATATGTTGAACCAGTTTTGTCACCTCCATTGCTATCATTACTGCATTTAGTTCAGTGTTTCTTCACTTCTTGTTCTCCCGGTCTCCACATATACCTATCTCCAAACCATCCCCACCCCCAACCTCTTTCCATTGAGATTGTTTTAGTGTGTGGCTTAGAATCTTTCAACACCTCCATTTCCTCTGTAGAATAAGGGGCACCTTCCCTACTATTAAGGCATACAAAGTCCTTCATGACTTGACTACTGCCTACTCTCATCATCCTCTTATTTGGATCTTGAGTTCCAGTGATAATTAACTATTTTACAATTACTTTCACATTCTTCCATTCTGTTCTGCTTTTGTATATGCCTTTCCCTCTGTCCTGAAAGCCCTACTCACCTTGTCTGCTTGGGGAACTCTTACCTATTCCTCAAAGCTCAGCTCAGTTTTTCCCCCAGTGCTCTGTCCAGGCAGAATGAGTTACTCCCCCTTTGTGCCCACGGTTTGTTTTCCATAGCTCCGTTATAACACCGACTATGTTGTATGGTACAGTTTTCATTACTTCTCTATCTTTTCCATTAGAGCATGGGCTCCATAAAGGCAGACTCTCTGTCTTACTCTTTTCTGCATTTTAGTGCCAATCCCTGTGGCCAAGTCATTGTAAGAGTTCAGTAAATGTTCAAAATAGGCTTTGAGTCTCTTGTAGTTTCCTTGTCAAATCCCAGTGATTTTGCAAACCTGCTGAACGTGGGCAGAAAATCCAAGGAACAAGAACTGCTGTGCTCAAGTCTGCTCACAATAAGCCTGGGCAGGTAAAACACCCATGCTGTGAGAAGACATGCCAATGTGTCAGACAGAAGTAATTGATGGCAAGTGAATGAATACAGTAATCTTGTAGAGTCTTCTTCCCCTCCCCCCTCCATGACCCCTGCTCTCTCTCTCCTTGGATTGTCTGTTACTCTCCCTAAACATTTCTTGAAATGTCTTCCTCAGTTTTCTTTCAACTTTTGGTCCCACAGTCCTACAACAGACACCACTGATCACTCTGAAATAGGAACTTTGATGGCAAAAATAAGTAAGAGGGTAAAACATGCACAATCCCATAACACCAAATATGTACTTGGAAGGGGCTTTCCAGGAAACAAGTCCCATACATCATATAGCCTTCAGATTTCAAGTCTAGGTATTTTGACTCTCCCTTCTAGGGTGATTTCTGCCTATTTTTTCAACGTATGATCTGCAGGAGCAGCTATGAGTTTATGCCCCAACAAATCAGTCTTTTACAGTGGAACTGTGAGATATCTCGAGGATCACTACTTTCTTATTAATAACTTTATTAGGCAGTAAAAAATTCGTAAGATTTCGAACAGCTAATTAAGCAAGATTAATAGGACTGAATTTCATTTCACAAAAAAAACACTTAATTGCAATGCGTTCAACGCTACAGTTTAAATGAATTGGAAGTGAGTGAGAACTGGGATGACCATCAAACAACATCATCAAAAAGAAACCTCCTGATGATCACTAACTGAATATCCTACCAATAAGACTATGATATGTTCTCGAACAAATAAGGAAACCAACTGTTTAGCATGTCTATATTTCAGCAATGCATTATAGGGTATATCACTCAAAAATATGTCCAATTATTAGCTTGGAAATACCAGATTTGCTATTAACATCTATTTTCACAGGTAGATCTCCATCTTTTTTATATCAATATAACGGTATAGTTAACAATTACCTTCAAAATGACATGTTATTACCAGGCTCCTGGCAATTTAAAAACTAAAGATGGCTATTCTAAACCATTCTTCTAAGCCTGCAATTCTAAAACTCCCCTTTTCTATTAGAAAGCCCAGCACTCCATCAAAGAAGAAGAATGATTAAAGGAAATAAAACATAAGGCAATGTACTTTCTGATTACATCTCAACAATTGATGTCTTGCTTTCATGCAAGGTACTAAAGTGCCCGTGTACTGAAATTACCATTCCTGTTTAAAGCTGAAGCAATCAAAACAAAAATGGGCAAACCCCTTTTGTATTGCCCTGGAAAAATAGATCATTTTGAAGGGTGTTTTTGTTGTTTCAAGAATCTGTTTAACCTTCCATTACACAGAACCGGGGCACACCATCTAGCAACAATGATTTAACACCAATTCTTCTGCAAAAGGTTGCTTTGAAAATAATTTGTTTATGTTCCTGGAAATCTTGATCAATTACTGCTGCCTCCCTTCCAGTTTATTCTGCCACACATCCTCATTTTGAAAACAGAATCAAATGATCCTAGGACAACGCACATTTTTATATGAAGGTCAACTTCCTGCTAAGGATTGGGTGTCTTGTTGGCAGTCAACAAAGAAACCCCACTGAATGGGGCCTACTGCACATTTTCTCCCCTAAGTTTTCCTTCTCTCTGCCAAAAAGCCAGGTCTGCTGTATAATAAGTTAAACACACTTTTAAACACACTACTCATACCCTCCTGCTACCTTGCTCAGAACTTCTTTTGAAGCTTATAAATAAGTTTGAAATAAAAATTCCCCTCGGAAGCCAGTGGGTGGTGCTTTATGCTGATTTCAAAGAAGAAACCATTTTTCAGACTTATGAACAACCAGGGACACAATACATATTTCTCTTAGGACTTGACTGAGAGGATATAAACACAAGCTGGGAGATATGCCAGTGTGATCAATGGAAATTTACTTCCCCTCCCAGTAAAACCATTTGTCGACAAACTACTGGCCTGTTTTGGAGACTAAGTTAAAAGAAATTCTTTATCCATTTCAAACAGATGACGATATCCAATTAGTGCTCTGGCTTGTTTTCTTTAATAATTTTTTAACACTCAACTGGGAGGACACAGTAGGAGATATGCTGGATACAAAGATATACTAAAACAAATAGTTTACCTCAGTAATAGATAATTCATGTACACATTTTTATTCCTCATAATTTTAAAGAACTGATTTATCTTAAAAGGTGAGGAAATGTACTTTCTGTAATCACTATTTTGTATTTTGATGTATTTTGAAGGAATAATATTGAAAAATACAAGTTCCTGGTGGTTTTTTTTTTCATCTCAGAAAGTAGAAACCATCTACATATATCAGGCATAATATTTGGAAACAATTCTCCGCAACCAATGGTTAATTGTCAGGTAAATATAATTGCTGCAACTAAAATGACAAATGGTCTGAAAACACTGCCTTCTAGAAGCTACCCACTGCATAATGATTTTGGAACTAAAGAAAAACTGAAGAAGTGAATGGCAGCAGACATCCAATCTAATTACAGGTGTCTTTTTAACCAGTGAGAGGAAATTGGGGGAAGATAGATTCTTGTTTCTAATCTGCCATCTGTCTCAGATCAAAAAAGCAGGGTGCCTAAAGAGTTAGGCTTTTTCCAGAAAGAAGCGGGGTGGGGGAATTTGGAAAGATGGTTGCTCTTGCCTTAATCAGTCAGAAAAGACTGTCTGACCTGAGGGGGAAAGAGCATTGCTTTCTAAATTGGTCTTCTCAAAGCTGTTCCTTCACACTTATCATTCCTGCTTCTAAAACTGCCTTTGTGGGTGGGATTTAGACTTTGAAAACATCCCAAGAGAGGTGTTCATGTCCAAGGTCAGGCTGAAAGAGAGTGGCAGAGCTGGCTTCAGATCTGTTTCTGGCAAGTGTGACAAGTTCTTGGTTAGAAATAGAGGGGTTGGGAGAGGGGGGTGGGGTTACATTATATGTTTAAATAAAGCTTAAATAAAATAAAAAAAAAGAAATACAATGTGCCTACAAATGAGATGATCCAATGAACAAATGTTCCTTTAAAAAAAACTATCTAAAATAAGGTTTCTTTCTCAGAATAAAATTCTCAGAAAGAGACAGAGAGCAGATTCAGTGGAGCTGGGGTAAGCACAAGGCATCTTTTTGGGGAGACAACAATATCCTGAAACGGTTGTGGTGCTGGGTGCACAACTCCACAACTTACTAAAAATCACTGTACATTTAAAGTGGCTGAGTTGTATGGTGTATAAATTATACTTCAAAAAAGGTGTTAAAAAGATTCTCAGAAAGAATTCTGTACCTCTTGCCTAAAAACTGATTACTGGCAAAGTAGGGGTGGAGAGAACACATCTGTGGAAATAAGGGCGATCCCAAAGCCAACTTTCTCAATGGCTCCCCTCTGCTCTGAATTTCTAAGCCTGTGTGAAGCAAATAGTAAGAGGACACAGGGCTGGGAGTACACAGCTGGGGGCTGGTTCAATCGAGGTCATTTCCCACTTTGTGCTTAATGTCAATGACAAGCATTTGAAAGAGACAATCCATACAAGCCAATAAAAGTGTGTGGAAGAGAACTGGCTGCTTAAAATGTCAAACTCTTTCAAATCAAAACAAAAAACCTCATAATTTAATAAGTGGCATCTGCCCTTTCGTTTTTGTACTTTTAAAACTGTGATTCTCCTTTTGACAACAGAAAAAAGTTGACATTTTATATCTATGCCCGAATCTTTGCTTTCAAATAAAACAAACAATTTGAAATGGAATTTAGAATGTTCCTTGAAAGAGGGGAAGGAGGGATAATGAAGGCTTATGGCAATGGGCTCATTTACCTTCGGGGTCCCATCCTGGGACTATGGTAGGTGGTGTCACGTCATGGTTGAAGCAAACCTGGTTAGTTTTGCCAATCAAAATTTCCCAGCCCATGTGGCTGGCTGACTCAGCTGACTCAATGATGGTGCAAACAAAGTAAGATCATAGGTGTGGTTATAAAATGGATCTCTTAGCCTTGGTCAGTTCATGGCCTTACGAGATAATCTGGCCTTCGCCAGTTGTTTCATAAAGGTCAGATGCAGACAAGGATGGCTGGATGGAAGAGTGTAACTGTCTCAAGACATTTGCATCCCCAGTCCTGGAGAAATAACCCGAATTCCATGTTCTACTAATGGTTGCTCAGAATCTGTGACTTTGGATGAAAAGGAATGCGATTTTACAATGGAAATTTCCCAGTAGATGTTCATATGAAAGCTGGACAGGAACACCAATAACCAACTCCCCAGAAAGATGAAAAACAAGGTGGAGGAACTTGGATGAAGCATTTATAACCAGGGTAGTGAGATCAGTTTGTCTGAGAGACCATGGGCTCAAGGGCCACCTGTTCTCCTGAACATGGAAAATACAAACTAGGAGAAAGTGACAGCAGCAAGGATGGTTTGAAGAAGGCAAAGATGGAAGATGACAGTGTCCTAGTTCTCTACCTTTTCCTCTTTTCCTAAGTCCAGGACTTAGAATACTTAAAACTAAGTGAAGTCCAGGACTGCCCTCTTCCCTAGATTCCTTCACCACTTCTCCTGTCTTCCTCCTGCCTCTTCTTTTTTTTACCCATTATTGTTCCTTGATTCAGTTCCTAGCTTCTCACTGGATCTACTGACATTTATGTGGACAAACAACTATGGGTAGAGAGAAAGAACACAGGGCTCTAGTCACTTATGAATGGTGCAACATTGGGGAAAGTCACATGACTGTGTAAGCCTATGATTCTTGATTTTTTAAAAATGGGATTAATGCCACACTGCAGGGATGTTGTATTTAAAAGGGGACGGAGGTCACCAAAGCCTTTTGAAAAGTGTTATCACATGGATGATTCCTCAATCCTAAGGTGCACATTTTGCTCCACATTTTTAACATCTCTGAAATAAGTATGTATCTTGCAATCAGTGTATGTCATAGTTTAAGTGGCAGCATTTCCCATAAAATACTGGCATAATTGATGGAGTGTTAGATTATATAAAACATTATATTCTACTTTTTAAAAAGTTGGTTAGTGTCAGATACACTGGTTAATTACTTGGGATAGAGCAATGACAATAGATGATTCTTAAAACCCAGCTTTATAGAACGTCGTGATGAAGAGGTCTCAGTATACTAGCACTAATTTGAAATAAAATTGTTGTATTTGAAAATAAATGTATTAATACAGCTATCTTTAGGTGCTGGACTTCCAGGTAACTTTTTCTTTGTACTTTCCCAAGTCTTCCACATCAAATATGTGTTGTGCATGCGTAATACATATATAGAGCACTATGTATGTGTGTATATGTATTGCATTAAGAAAACAGTAATAATAAATATTTTAAAAGCTTCTTAAGTGCAAAGAAATGGGCACTCTTGACCATGAAATGGACTATTATTCTTGAGGGAAACTTGGCAGTATGTATGAAAAGCCCTAGAAAAATGTACATCTTTCCCTTTATGTGAGATACCTAAGTTAGGCAAATACATAGAGACAGAAAGTAGCATAGAAGCTGGGGGAGGAGGAATGGGGAGTTACTATTTGATGGGTACAGATTTTTTCTTTGGGATGATGGAAACATTCTGAAAATGAACAATGGTGATGGTTGCACAACATTGTGAATATACTTAATGCCACTGAATTGTACATAGAAATGGTCAAAGCGGTAAACTTTGTTATGCATCTTTTATCACAATTAAAAAAAATTCCACTGGGGGTGCCTGGGTGGCTTAGTCGGTTAAGTGTCCGACTCTGGATTTCCACCCAGGTCATGATATTAAGGTCATGAAATCAAGCCCTGGGGTGGGCTCCATGCTCATGGAGCCTGCATAAAATTCTCTCTCCTTCTGCTCCTCCCACTACCCCCTCTAAAATAAATAAACAAAAATATTTAAAACGATAAAAATAAAAATTGCATATCCTTTGAAAATAAAATAAAATAAAAAAGCTGCTTACCACTTTGAGGATTCAGAATATGATGCTTATTCAATGACCAGCCTCCTAGGTTAGAAGCATCCATCTCAAAGCCTTGTAAGATGACTGTCCTTTTCTCCCAGAGGATAAAGTCAGGGCATGTTTCATATTCATATCCCACAGATACTGCAAACAAAGATTTAATAACACATTAGCACATTTTAAAATATTTCCTTCATTTTTACAATGGTTGATAATTCTGTGGATATTGCATTTGCTGTTGAGTTCTGATGTAGGTTGAAATTCGACTGCAAGTACCTTTCACCTCACAAAGCACAGCAGAGCGCTGGCATCCAAAAGTGATCATCAGTCAGCGAGTACTGGGTACATACTCGGATGAGTGAGTGTGTGCTCTCTGTCATTAGGTACATACCATATGTTTACTGACATCAAGCTTTGGGCTTTGGGGTTGGAGGCTGTGTTGTAAAACTGAAGAAACAAGCTCTCTGAAGGCTTAAGCTATGCTGATACAATTTTTTTTCTTTACCTTTTTAGAAGAAGCGCAAGGAGGGCTGGTTTCTTCTCTCTCTAGAGTGCAAAACGTACTTAGGAAGCTAGTTTCGGAGTGCTGGGTCACTTATACAACAACTGACTACACATGAGACTAATACAAATCGATTTGTCCAATTTATATTTTCTCTTGTGCTAACTGGCCTTTAGTTTGCCAAGAAGTCTGAGTTTGCTTTGAGCGTGGCAAGTGTAAATTCCACCTTGTGCACATTATATCTTGGTCTCTGCATAGAGCTAACCAATGGGATATCATCCAACATTTGGCCTCAACTCTTATGAAGCACAGATGTTGTGCATTAAACTTGGAACCCTGGAATGACACTGAAATGGGAAGTGGGAAACGAGGTAGCATGGGTTCCTCTGTTCTACTGAAATATGTCTAGCTCAAGTACACCAAATCCCAGTCATTTTCTCAGTTGGTAAACCTGCTTACCTGCTGGAACCCCAGATTTCTGAGTCTTGAATTTAAAATGTTTTCTGTCCTCATAATGTTCTAAGCCTGAGAGTACTGGCTCATTACATTGCATACCCCGAAGCTGCTTTCCCGCTTTCTGGCAGCTTCAAATATCCCTAGCTAGTAGTTGGCCATTGCTTTTCCAGTTTCTGTCTCTACCTGACTCTTTAGATGCCTCTGGAGAACTCATCCCTACTTTTGTCATTTGGTTATGAAAACTGTTAATGAAAATATGTGCTTAAACAATGCCAGAAAAATAGGACCTAAGATGAAAAATTAAAGCAAACTAGTTTCGGGTTTTGGCATTGAGTGAAAGGAAAAGATGGTAATTTTAGTCAAGCTGATTTATATGTGCATGTGTGTGTATGAGCATATGTACAGATAAGCCAAAAAGTCCTTATGATTATGAATATACAACTCTCTAGCATTGTGGATCATCTGTGGCCAATTTTAAATCATGGGTTGGCTTCTTTTTGTCCCTTGCTCTACCAAAGATTTAATAGGGATCTTATAGGGCCATCGTCCCGGGATGTGTGACCTGTGCAGTCGCACAGGGGCCCATGTTTTGAAGGGTCCCACATTTTGTTTAATGCTCTGCTGCCACTGCCTTGAAATCCTTAATAATTTTTTAACACAAGGTTCTGTATTTTCACTTAACACTGGGCCCTGCAAATTATGTAGCTGGTCCTGATGGAGACGCCCTTCTACCCTGCCATCAGCTGGTGAAGACTCAGGGAATGCAAACTCATTTTATTATTAGCCTTAACCAAGCATTATTAGCAAGGGAGATCAATGGGGAGCGGGAAAGATTAATCATAAGATGGAAATAATTTCTTAAATGGAAATTAGTTCGGGATCATTCTGTGTCAATGCTGTTCTCTATTAAGGTGGATGGAAACAGAATTTCAGTGATGGAAAAGCATCTCAAAGGTAGTCTACTTTGGGTTATAGTCAAGGCACAAATCATTGCTGTCAACAACCTCTTAGATATCTTAACATGGCCCCCAATGCTTGTTAAACAACTCTGGTAGAGTGGAAAGAGTTGGTTTTAGAGCTAGAGTCAGAAAAGATTTCAACTTTTGTGTCTGCCATTAACTAGCTATTTGGTGTCAGGTGAATTATTCTGCATCTCTAAGAATCATGGTCTTCTCTGGTAAGAAAGTCAGGGCGGGGGAGGATGGACTAGAATTGCTAATTTTTAGACCCTTTGGGTCAGGGAAACTTTTATTATGAATTTGATAAAAGTTAAGAATCTTCTTCTTAGATTTCTTCCTAGAAAGATGCAGATGAGGGGCGCCTGGGTGGCTCAGGTCATGATCCCAGGGTCAGGCTTCCCTGCTCAGCAGGGAATATGCTTCTCCAGCTCCATCTCCCTCTGCCTCTCCCCTGCTCATGCATTCTCTCTCCCTCTCTCTCAAATAAGTAGATAAAAATCTTTAAAAAAAGAAAAATGCAGACACACACATAATTTTGTATATAATTCTAGAGCTTCAGTGACCTCCTGAAATCCAAATAGAGATCTCAGACCAAAGACTTCTGCACTAGATAATTTGTACAGCACCCCTTGAGCACTAACACTCTGTGATTCCAAAGTGCATTCTTTCAACATTGTTTGATCGATTCTGGTTGGGGATTAAACCCAAAAGCCGACAACAGCATTGCATCTCATGTTGGCAAAATCAGGTTGCGAGAAAGCATACTTGGGGCCATGTTGGTGTGTTGAATAACACGGTTTCTGCTTCTCTTGCCAACATTTAAAAGTCCTGATGAATAAATAATCACGGCGACAATTACAAGTTCCCTGAAAGCCATAATCTCCTTCCCTACCATTGTCAGGATCTGCTTTTTGTACATTCTAAGCCTGGTGAACTCCCTTAGAGTCCTTTCTCCGGAAGGTGATTATGCAGTTTTGCAAATAAGTAGTGTGCCCTGGTGACCTCCAATGGTGGTTTGGAGCCGGATTTTTCCCTCTCAGTAACAGTTAAAGATCCCCCTAACTTTGTGTCAGGAAATGCTTATATAAAGTATCAATTAAAGAGTTCTCAATGCAATGGTAATGAGACATACTCTTTTCACCTCATATCTGCTTTCAGAATTGCTCTCTAGTCCACAACAAAAAAGTGCATTGGCTGCAAACCCCACAGTGATATTACTTTTTTCTCCTAGTCATGGCAAATAGCAACAAGGCAGCCACTTAATAAGTTCCTTCTAATTTTTATTAGGTTTACTTTCTTGGGAGGAAGCTCTATGAGCTAATAAAGTTATAATTTATACTTAAGACTTATCTAAAATCTCAACCAACTTTAATGAGAATGGATGTATGTTGGGGTATTTTTGCATGTGGCTTCTTGCTCAGAGTAACAAGGTGAGGTTTCTTTCTGATACCAGCCCATTTTAACATAATCCTAGAATTTGCAATCAGTTTAGGAGAAGGCAGACGTTTCACCCCACAGAGCTGAGCTACTCTCCAAATGCAGAGGAAACTGGCAAATACAGAAGCAATCAATCCTAGACTTCTCTCATGGAGGCAGACTGTAACACACTAAATGCCTGCTCTTTTTCATATAATTAAAAATGGGGGGAGAGGGGCTATTCAGGGGCTGGCAATGAAAATTCTGAGCCCCAACATTACACTCTGCCTGGTACTGTGGCAGCTGAGTCACATGATAGGAAGAAAAAATAATCATTTGTAAATATTTCAGAGGGGCTGCCGAAGACACACTGGTCTGTCAGTGGGCCAAGATAGGTGTGTGTGTGTGGGGGGGGGGTCCCTGGACTGTATATATTGGGAAGGCAGGGGAGAAAAGAGCCATTAGTATAGCAGAAGGCGTTTTCTGAACGATGTGACTGCCTGCCTTGAGACATCCTTAATTCTGTCTGGATTTCTGTCTTCCTGTGTTCTCTCCCTTACCTCCACACAGAGATATTAATGGGATGTTTCTTCACCAAGAGTCATTGCTGGTCAAGGTAGGACTGTCACATTTGCAGAAAGCTCTGTCCTCTGGCCACAGGATCACACCTTTGACTTGACTGTTAGTCATCTTGCAAATATTAACACTGGCTTATGAAGAAGAATTTATTATACCTGTTTATAAAGAAAGATTTCAGCTTGCTCCCCCGAAGTCACTGGACATGGGGCAAAGAACTGAATGCTCATTTGACTTCTCCAAGCAGCAGATTTTGTATAATGTGGGGATTACAAGAAGGCTGAGGGCCATGGTGCCCCTGAAATCTAATTCAGTGACTGTGACAATAACAGTCAAGCCAATAAACAGCCAAGGTAAAGATGTTATCCAAGGTAAAGATGTTATGCAAGGAAGCTAACGTGCAAAATATGACAAGATTAGGCAGATGATTTTCAGCAGCTTCAGGCTAAGGCTTCAGAAATCATAATGGTTGCATTTATGAAAGTAATACATAATTAAAAGTAGTTTGATAGTGTGAGAAACTGACACATTACCTCATGAACTCAAGGAATATCTAAAAATAATTTCATGACATTCAAAAGGTAACTAACAACAAGATAAAAATGTTCTTATCCAAAAGGAATCATTAAATAGAATAAACATTTCCCCTTCTTTTCAAATAGATTAATGCAAAACAACAAAAAACAATAATGACCAAAGACAAGAGACCTAAGAAGGCCTTGGCAACAGTAGACCAAGACTATATAGATATAGTGCTACTACTGAGAACAGGTATGCTGTCTTAGAACTTCTACCTTTTCCTATTCTCTGGTGATTTATCATAGGATGGGATGACCCCAGAGGCTCCTCAGTTTGACACATTGCTCAGTAGCCTGAAATGCTTTGTTGATTTATCTATTATTCCTGGCTCACCAGGAGTGTCAGAATCAGGTGATGAATTTTTATCAAGTGCCTTTTCAGCACTTATGGAAATATTCCCATAGTTTTCTTTTTTAATCTATTAAGGTGGTGAATTATAGCAATAAGCTTCCTAATGTTGAACCATCTTTGTGATCCTAAAATAAACTCTATTCAGAGCACCTGGGTGGTTCAGTTGGTTAAGTGTCTGACTCTCGACTTTGGCTCAGGTCATGATCTCAGGGTCCTCAGTGGGGACTCTGCTTGAGATTCTCTCCCTCTCCCTCTGCTGCACACCAACCCCCACCCCCGTCAAACAAACAAACAAACAAACAAATAAATAAATCTTTAAAAAAATTCTTTGGTTATAATGTATTTTTTAAAATGAATCACTGGATTTGATTTGGTAATTCTTGGGACTGATACCCTAGCAGTATACAAAAATAAGGTTTAGACGTGATAGTGCTAACAGTGAGGTAGCAGGACAAAGAAAAGTGAGGTAGCAGTAGGAAAAGTAAAAAGCATCCAGCAGTGAGGTAACCACACAAGAGGTCCTGTACACTGAAATCTAATATAATGAGATTTTTTTCCCTAGCTGCTCTGTTTGAGCCTCACTGTGTAGTAGTGAACCCAGAACATGGATGACCTAGGTGCCACCAAGGCAGGATGATGTTCTGGCTCACATTCACATTTGTGATGGCCTCTGTGTACCTGGGCACTGCTCTCCTCTCCCTTGGGGGCATGTCATCCCATTACATAGGCAAGGCTAAAGGGCCTGCTTTAGCCTCCACCTTTGTTCATTTATTTGTTCAGTCATTCAACAAATATGTAATATTTAATGGGTATCTCTTATTAGGAACTGGAGCTATGAGGATGAAGAACACAGAATAAGACAAGACTTCCCCCTGCCACATGAAGCTCATATTCTAGTGGGAGGACAAAATATAAAACAACACACACACACACACACACACACAGTGATAAATGTTATGATAGGAAAATAAAGTGTATTAGTAGTGAGTGTAACAAGAGAATTTAAGGTGGAATGGAGAAACAAGGAAAAGCCTCTTTATGCAGAAGGGGGTTTATCTTACAAAGTATAGGGAAGAACATTCTAGAGAGAGCAGCATGTGTGCAAGGCCTTGAGGCTTGGTATCTCTGGGAGATTTTAAAAAGGTCAAGGTGCCTAGAGGGTGGGTTTCTCTTGAGTGTATCAAAAACAAATGAAGAACAACCCCTTCCTCTTCCCAGTGTGAAATAAAACAAAGCGTTACTATCTTCTTGCAGTACTTAGACATTTTTCTTGGGAGATGTTTTAGGAAATAGAGTCACCTTGAAAATGGACTGGTTATCTTTTAAAACAACGTGGTTGATTAAAAGGGATACAATGTTATAATAGAAAGAAGGGGGCTGTTATTTAATAACTCAGCAAACCTTCACTGAGAGCTTTATGTGCCATGTAGGTGATGGGCTGAGCACTGCAGATACAGTGCAGTGGATATTACCCAGGGTAGGATAATTTGTCATTTGAGAGAGGCCAGACCCTGAAGGGTTACGTATCTTTTGGAACTTTCATCCACAGGCCTTTTAATAACTATCACAAAAATAATATTGCCTTACATTTATATAACACACAATAGTTAAATACATTTTTTGTGTATATTACATAACTGGAAGACTCACAATAACCTATGAAGAAGATACATTTACTCCCATTTGATAGATGTGATGAGAGTCAGAGAGGTAGTGTGACTAGTTCAAGGTCATCTGGCTAGTAAATGGCAGTGACTCATCAGCAAGTGCTTCTTTCTGCTATGCTAGATCACATATAGCCCTTGCTATAAAGGGCAAGACCCATGGATCAGAAGTGCTAAATAAATAATCTTTTATTTACTCTGAGTTAAAGAGATAAGGATTGGAAGGAGGCCAGGCCTAGCCTTGAAGGAAAAGTACCCGTATTCTGGTTGGCCCAAAGTAGCACCCAGGTATGTTGTTGTCTTGATGTAATTATGAACTACATCCCAAGCATCAAAAGTATCTGGTTTGAATAATAAATTATATGGTCACCCAGTCTTGGAGAGCTATCTTCATCCTGCCCTGGTATGGGTTGGTAGAGGGGACTGGAAGGCAAGAACAATTATAAATGCTACCTTGGAAAATAGGACCTATGGTTTGGAAAATCATTCAGATTCTGTCTCTTGACTATGTCATCTTACCAATGGCTTTCAAATTCTTATGCCTGAAAGTCATTTGTGACCCAGCATACACATGGGGAGACGCACACACGCACACGCACACACACACACACACACACACACACACACACACACACACACATATAATCGAAGCCAAGTTTTCTAGAACAACGTTCTCCTAATAGCTTTACATTCTGGTATTTTCTATTCTGTTCACTTTTGTTCTATGCCATTCCATTCTGTTCCATGAAAAAAATACTGGTCGGGGCACCTGGGTGGCTCAATGGATTAAGCCTCTGCCTTCGGCTCAGGTCATGATCTCAGGGTCCTGGGATTGAGCCTCACATCGAGTTCTCTGCTCAGCGGGGAGCCTGCTTCCCCATCTCTCTTGCTGCCTGCCTCTCTGCCTACTTGTGATCTCTCTCTGTCAAGTAAATAAATAAAACCTTAAAAAAAATACTGGCCGACTCACCAGGGAGATTTCATAATCTACTAATGGGCGTACCCAGCAGTTTGAAATGGGCATGGACCATTGCTTACCAGGATATCAGGGTCATTTAAAAATCCTGGTAGGCTCCAGGCATGCTTACTTCTGGAGGTCCTATCTCACATCTTGTCAAATGTATTAAAATGGATACAACCCACAACACATACCCTGCATTAAACATATTCCATATGCAAGTGTGAAAATTGAGAAGCAGTTGACAAGCTGACATAATGCTTCATTTTGTAGACATTTATTTAAACATTTATTAAGGTTGATTTTCTGGTTTTCTTTTCATATTTTGGTGCCAATATACTTATTTTTCAGGTTGCAAACATTTTCACCAGTCCTTGAAAAACTCATATCCTTGGTGCTCTGCCTATAAAGCTGAATGGATAAAACAGCCCCGCTTTCAGTTAACGATTATGAATTCATGAGTGGAGCGAAATGATGAAAGATTATTATCTCTGCTAGCTTCTTTGACAGAAAGCCACTGGGGCGTTGAATTGGGTGCTCGGTAAGGTAGGTTGGTCAATTTAGTGAAGAGAGGTGTGCAGAACTCAGGACCGGGAGATCTGAGTTTGAATCCCTGCTCTGGAGAGGACTTTAGGCAAGTCACTGCTCTTTCTGAACCTCAGTTTCCCCCTCTGCAAAACGAGGATCATATTCACTGCCCTATGCCTACTAGGCAGGAATGTTATAAGGATTAAAATGAGATAATGTACGTGAGAGTACTTCGCAAATTGTAAAGCACTACCTATTTATTATTAAAATATTCAGTGGCTGCGATTTTTGTGGCTGCCCAGCCTGCGTAGGTTTTACTGAAGGGAAATTTATGAACACTAAAGCATCGTTCTCGGGGATGTTTTGTGTGCACAAAGCAACCATAGCTTAGTACCTATTACTATTAATGTTGCCTTGTTTCTCTCTAACACAATTTAGACAGACTCCTATGCACCGTGAACCTTTAGGAAGTCTAGTTCTCTCTGCCACACCACTCTTTCTTGCCAAACTACTGTATTAAATAATTATGCAATTGTTGTTGCCAATAACCTTGAAAAAAAATAGAATTGTTTATAGCAGTGCTACTAAAGGCAATGGCTGATTTCCTGAACTTCCAGGACTTCAAACCGCTGCGATTTAATTTAATTAAAATGAAGACTGGGCAGAATGCATTATTACATATTGATAATGTATGTGGACCCAGGCAGACATAGGGAATAATTTTGACAAAATTCATATAATGGATGCAGATCAGAGCCCCTGAACAAGCCAGTTTGTCAAATTAAATAAGCCATCTCTAGAATTTTAACAGCACTCTGAACTTAACAATAATGATTTTTTTACACTGTTTTGCAAGCGGCAGAGCTGGGAAAGAAACTAAATAATATACAATGATTTCCAGACATCATACTTTATTTAGAACTAGAGAAGCAAGTACTAGGGCCAAATTATTTCAGATGCGCAGATGGAGTTTTTTAGTTTTTTAGCAGTGGAGTCTTATCTGTGTATCAGACAACAAAATCTTTAAGCCGGATGAACTAGTGACTCTGGTTTTTGTACTGCAACCCTGGGGGCGATTTTACTCTTCTTCTACTTGATCAATATTGTACTTGGATTAATCAATCTTATCAGTTGTCATTGATACTTTCTCAAGGAACTAGTTCACACAATCTCTGTTGGTAATTTACTTACTCTGGTATTGTTCCTCTACTTGCGAAAGCTGTTGCATTGCAAACAAAGCAAAACAAAACCAAAACCAAAATGAAAACAAAACAAAACAAAAAACGGTAGTTTTTTTTGAGTTGTAGGATCTCAAGCACTCCTTTCTCACTGTGGCTGTCCCTTAACCTTCTATTCTTCTTCTGAGACACCCTTTCCCTTAGGAATGCCACCAATTCCCCATAGCTGAGCTATGTGAGAAACAAGAGTCCCACATTTCAAACTAAGTGGGCATTTCAGTTTAGATATTCACCATCACTTCAAATTCAGCTTGCTTAAAGCTGATATTCTCTTTTTCCATTGCCCAGAAATAGGTGGGACAGAGGTTCATATTTAATGGGCGTGAAAAGGAAAGAAGAGTGGGAGAACTTTCCAGCCATAGTTTTAACCCAAATCCTTGCTATAACTGGGACTGTATGAATATAGGTTAAGGTTTGTCTCCTATTACTGTTGTAACAGATTACCACAAACACAGAGGTTTCAAAAGAGACAGATTTATCATCTTACAGTTAAGGAGGTAAGAAGTCTGAAATGGGTCTCACTGTGCTAAAATCAAGGTGTCAGCAGGCTGATTCCTCCCGGAGGCTCTAAAGAAGAATCCACTTCCTTGCTTCTCCAGCTTCTAGAGGCCACCAACATCCTTGTTGTTTGGCTATCTTCCCCCATCTTCAAGGCCAGCAATATCTGACCCTGCTGTGCATTTCTTTTATGGTTATACCTTCCTCTAACTCTGACTTCCCCTTCTGACTCCATTTTCCACTTTTAAGGACACTGTGATGTCACTGTGATGACACTGGGCCCACCTGGATAATCCAGGATAATCGTCCATCTCAAGGTCAGCTGATCAGCAGCCTTAATTCCTTTTGCAACCTTAATTCTCTTTTGCCATGTAACATAATACATTCACAGATATCAGGGATGAACATCTTCGGGGGGGTGGTGGTCATTATTCTGCATGCCGAAAGACTACACTAGGACTTCTGAATCTGAGGCAAACCTGAGAAGTGACATATATATAGCACCATTGTTAATATCTGGTGCAAAATGTAGTCTGTTTCTTCTCACATTAGTTAAGCGATTATAAAATATGGGCAGGAGCACAACTAAATATTTTCTTCATGTTTTAGATTTAGTCATGTCCATTAAGGTACAAGCTCAGTGGCCACATACTTGATCCCTTTGTCTTCATTCATTTATGACCTGAACATTTAGAGTCCGTTGTGTTCTTCAGGTGCTCACAATCCATCTGCAGAGAATTAGATTCTCTGGCTTCATTCTACCACCTGCTCTAACATTTTACCATTGTCAAATTCTCTTAGTCTTCATGGATATGGAAATGGAGACTAGGTAGTAAATAAAAATCCCTTTAACCATGATTATCAGGGACATTTCTTACAAGGTAAATATTCCATGTTCCATTTTAGGCACCAAGCTTGAGATTATTTTGACTGTTTTGTTTGAGATCTTTGCCAGTGTTCTTTCTCTACCCTAAAAAAATATGTCCTTTAAGTGCACATAAAATATTATGAGTAACACTTTTTTCCTCTCTCTGGATATTTCTGAGTAGATCAATTTTCTTTTGCTTTTGTTACTGTTATTAGCCTTAAAAGTGAACCAACAACATATACTTTAGCATTTTAATTAAGGCCAATTTATAGTTAGAATGCTTCAGGAAGTTTTAACCAAGAATATCATTGTAGAAATAGAAAGTAAACCAATACCCATTGGCAAACAGTAGGAACAGAGGCTTCATCACTGGTGTGTATACTAGAAAGTCTTTGCTTTTCTTTGTGTTTTAGCTGTTTCTTCAATAATCCATGGGTATATTAGAGGCTAAGTCATTAAGAGTGCTTAACTACAACAAGGAAGAAAATTTTAGAATCTTTAGCACTGGAGGTATTTAGAAGAAAGAGAAGTAAGACATTTTATGCATAAAGTAAGGTTGATAAATGGTTCAGACACCATGGAAAACAGTTTGGTGGTTTCTCAACAAGTTAAACACAGATTACCATATGATCTAACAGATCTATTCCTAGGTATATTCCCCCAAGAAGTGAAAACAGATATTCAAAGAAATACTTGCATATGAATGTTCACAGCAGCACCACTCATGATATCTAAGAGGTGTAAAGCAGCCCAAATGTCTATCAGTTGATGAATGAACAAACAAAATGTGGTATCCATGCAACAGGATATTCTTCAGTCACAGAAAGGAATGAAGCACTGGTACATGCTTTGACATGAATGAACTTTGGAAACATTATGCCAAGAGAAAGAAGCCAAATACGAAAGACTGTATATTGTATGATTCTATTTGTTTGAAATATTCAGAAGAGGTAGACCCATAAAGACAGAAAGGAGGCTGATGGTTGTCAGGGCCTGGAGGAGAGGGAGGAGTGGATAGAGACTGTTAGTGTGTGGGGAGTGCTACTTTGTGGGGTAATGCTGAGAATGTTCTGGAATTAGATATTGCTGATAGTTGTACGACACTGTGAAAATACTAAAAATCACTTATTTGTGATTTGTGAAACAGGTGAACTTTGTGGTATGTGAATTATATCTCAATAAAGCCATTATTTAGTAAAGAAAGGTTGAGCTGCATTTATGTGAACCCTGGCAAGAAATAGCTGCTAGACATTGTCTTGGTCAGTTCTTCATGAGAGTCTGGGTAAACTGCTAAGTGTCACAACTTAAGAAAAAAGTAAAAACAAACAAACAAAAATCAATGAATCAGTAGGAGTTTTGTGGAGGGTAAATAAGAAAGTAGAAAACAAAGCCTTATGGAGAAAAGTTAGCAGAATTTTGGGTTGTCTTGGGAAGCAAAAACTTTAGGATAGTATCCCAGAGGGAACATGAGGTTTGAGTGTGCAACTGTCCAGGTCCCTACAGGAATCACACATCATACTCAAGTGTTCATGCAGAGAGTCAGATGAAGGGGCTATTTACAGCAACATGAGCAGGGTGAAGGGAATCGACAAGGGCTGGTGACCCATTCAGGGACTGGCAACACTGAGAAGCCTCCTGGGTTTGCAGGGGCAAAGGGAGGGAATGATGATACCGAAGACCAGAGAGCCTGGGGATGTGGAGGAGGGGCTACCAGACAGGAGCCGCCATCTTCTAATGTAGTTGTTGCCAGAACTGCAATGAGGCAGGGAAAGGGGTAAATACCCTGACTCCTTCTCCTTCCACCCTGCAGTCTCCAGATGGTGCCACCGCTTGACCACTTCAAATGGGAAGCCAGAGAGTGAATGAGTCCAGGCAATGAGGTCCCTAGAAGCCAGCCTCTCATAGCCCAGAGAAGGGTAGAGAAGAGATCGTGTGTGTGTATGTGTGTGTGTGTTTGGCACAAGGAGGGAAAATGGAGAATAACTGAGTGTTGCTTGCCCGCTATACCCAGTTCCCTACTTAAAGAAGCTGAGACAACGAATACCTATCTAGGCTCCATGCTTTACACCTTGTGATCCCAATATTCCAGCCACCAACAGAACTGCAAAAACACTACCAGTGCTGAACATCTGTTGAGTGCTTACTGTGAATGCAGCACTTTACATTATTTACCTAATTTAATCCTCCTATTATAATAACCTATGAGCAGCATTCTCTTTATGATACCCATTTTGTTGATGGAGAAACTGTGGCACCTGGAGATTAACTCATGGATCCAATGTTTCATAGCTACTAAGTAGACAAGTGATGATTTGAACCCACAGAGGGAGTCTCGCTCCAGAGTTGTTCTCTTAACCACTACAGTCATGGAAATAGGGATTGAGAAGGAGTCTGTAGGCCGGCCAACAACCTCAGTGGTAGTTAGCCTAATGGTAGAACTCTGCTTAAAGTATTTACTCTATGGCTGACACAATCTGATATTCTAAGAGGACTCCAAATGCACAATACAGAGTAAGTCAGAGTACAGAGTACAGTAAGTCAGTAATACAGAGTAAGTGGGGTCTGAAGAGCCGAGAGAAAGGGAAGGTAGTTAATATGGGAGAAGTGATGAGTTCAGGCATCAGTGTAGCTGAGTGACCATGGAGAGCAGCAGTGGACTCTTGCTGCAGAGGGGACAACTGGAGATGCTGCTAAGTTGACAGAGTAGATGCTGGCTTCCTAGAACTACAATGTATCTTCAGCAAGGCTGCAGTTTGCTGATGCCTTTTCCTTGTTCTTTCTTACTTTCCCATGTCTTTACAATAACTCCTCACTAACTGGGGAAATCTGAACCACTCTATGTTTCTTGCATTCTAATAAAGTCCAACTAAGAGGAGTTAATTTTTTAAAAATATATGAGGATCTCTTGGGCAAAGAAGAGTCACTAGTCTTTGCTTCCCCCCTCTATTTGTTTTTCTCTGGAAAGAAAGGGGGGATATTGACATACCACAGTCTAAAAGATATATGTCAGTTATATGGGAGTTATTCCATGACAGATACTTCCAAGGGAGGATATGAAAACATCTCCCCTGGAGAACTTTAAAAATAGTCTTCTCATCTGTGCAAGGGTGGTTTCCATGAAATACTGCCTGAAGGCACAAAGGTCAATGGCTCCCAACTGTGATTCCACATGTCAGGTTCCTTAGAAAGTTTTCACTGTCTTCCACAGGGTGAGAGGGCAAAAAATACATTGCTGTCTCTCTTTCTGTCTCTCTCTGAGCATCAGTATTAGATTGCTTACTGTCATTTTTTTAGGACAGAATATTCTCTTTTCTGATGTTAAGATATCCTTCTCCTTAATGAAATTATGGTAGTGGTAGGCGAGTAGTAGGTTATAGTAGGGTTTTTTTTTTCCCTTTCTTTTTAAGATATTCTTGCTTGGCAAAATAAAAAGTTGGCGAATCTGTTTCAGCCTAATTTTTTAAAATGTCATTTATCTGACAGAATTAAATATCTGAGAACCGTAGGCCCAAAGGACCTCTAAAGGTTCCTACTATCTCTGAGATCCAGGTTTTAAAGCCTTGAAATAACAGCAAATCAAAAGGACTAGGAAGGTGAGATGATTTTTTTTTTGCATTTAGCCTACTGAAGTAACAAGTTAATGGAGTTTATCTTAGACAGAAGAGATAATAAGTGGAGATGCCTATAAGTTAAAATTTTGTAGTTTCTAAGTGGAAATGACAGTCTAAATGTCAAACCCCAAAACAAGGCCTAAAGAATGCCACACCAAAGGTCACAGTTAGAAGGCAATATTCAGCTCTGGAGACAGTTACAAGTCAGATAGTGTGTGACGCCTCTGGTACACAGCCATCCTGAGAGGAGAACTAAACTAGTTTTGAAGTAAAAATCTGTCAAAAGGGAACACTATTATTCTAATGTTCTCCCTGATATGAGGAAGTGGAGATGCAACGGGGGTGGGAGTTAAGGTGGTAGGAAAAGTAAAAATGAAACAAGATGGGATCGGGAGGGAGACAAACCAAAAGAGACTCTTAATGTCATAAAACAAACTGAGGGGGGTGGGGGGGGAGGGGGGTGGGGAGAGGGTGGTGGGGTTACATTATATGTTTAAATAAAGCTTAAAAAAAAAAGAAAAAAAGAAAAAAAAAGGGAACACTAAATAGGTCCAAAGAAAGTGGTCTGGATGAAAAAATGCCTTAGATCCTTTAAATAAAAGAAAACCATAATATTCTGGTACCTAATTATTCCACATACAAATTAATATGCAACTAGTTATTTCCTGTTTGGTGAACATAATGCTGCTATTTACATGGAATTAGTTCAACATACCCAAAGCCTCTGCCAGGCCCCAAACCTTCTGTCCATAGATGTCGGTCTTGTTCCAAGCAAATGTGTAGATGAGATTAATTGCAGCAGGAAACCACTTCTGTGTGAGCCGTCCTTCCACAGCTACTGTGAGGTGTACTTTTATCATTCCCACCGGAATGATTGAATGCGTCAGAAGGATCCGGAGCAGGGTTTTATACCCAGGGGTGCGGCTGCTCAGGTAACTCAGCCTCAGAAAGCTGGAAGGAATGGGAATCTCCTCCTGTACAACCTGAAAGACAAAAAGCCAGATGAGCTCTACCAGTGGTCATGGGTAGAGGAGGACACACCAAAGGAGAGAGGCTAAAGGGATCCTGTGGACGCCAAGGCAAGGATCTTGGTGAGGCTGTGTGGCCATAGGTTTCGAATTTTGCACTGAATCCACATGGGGACAAGACATCCAAGCAACCCTGAGGACTGTGCTCCTTTTTTTCCCTGCCAGGAAAGACTGTGAAAAGAACAGTTTTAGTTTGTCAACAGTGTTCCAAAAATTGCTTAGTAGGAGTTGGAAAAGATCACACTGCTGAATGTCAAGCACTTCAGTGCTATGTGCTGCACTGAGGGGTCTTTTTCTTATATATACATACAGAAAATCTTGTTTGGTGTATTAAGTCATATCACAAAACCACTGCTATAATCCTTATTCAGGCCAGGCTCTCTAGGAGGAAGGACTCCAGAAACAGGCTCAGCAAAGTGATATTTTCTGACAGAGATTATGGTTTCCCTAGAATTAATCTTTACTGATGCCATCAAACTTGTCTTCTTTGGACCTTTGGAATGACCCTAAGGGTCAATTTTTTAATCAAATTTTGCTTACATATTTCTCTGTGCTTCGACCTACCAATAGCTGGGAATAAGTTTTTCCAAGTTGACACTTGTGACAGAAGCAAATACTCCTATTAACTCCTATGCACATTTTACACTAAACACTGGTCCCAGAATGAAACTACCACTTGACTTCTTTAATTAATTGCTATTGCTTAGTTGTTTATTCGCACAGATGGAGTTAAACAACCAAAAGTGGTCACTAAAACTGAACCCTGTGTTCCATGACTTTGAATTTTCAAAACTCAGTCAAAGAAAGAGCCTATCCAATACTTTTAAGGTGACATGAATAGTGTGGATACTTTGTGCCTTCACTCATTTTTAGTTCAGAACCTTGTTCCTTTTCCAAACGAGTGCACATAGTAGGATAGGTTGTTAGACACATAGTATCTCATATTGTCCAGGATTTCTGGTCATTCTTTTTCTGGGGACATAAACTGTTTTTGTCCATTTTTTGCTTGATTTTCCTTCCTTTACATTAGCTTGTTGATACCCGAGCTGTCCAATGCAATGGCTTTGTCTTCTTAGACGACGGCAGAAGTACAACAGTGAAGGCCAGTGGGACACTTACCACCTTAGTACATCATTTCCCTATGGAAACATGCAATCCTAGAGGAGTCTGAAAGAGAGGAGTGCTGAAAGAGACCTGTACTTCCTAATGACAAGTATAGAGTATACAAGTATACAGAGTATACAAGTATACAGAGACTGGTATACCAGTTCAATGCACTCATAAAATATGGTCTTGTTTTTTCTTCCTTTCTAAGGAAAACCAGTGGAAAATCCAGGAGGGGCAACTCATTGGACTCCTTTTCCTGCAGAGCACTATTTTTTGGGGGGGAGTCTTTCACAGGTGGTATCCTCTGGGCATTGCTAACAGCTGCTGGGAATGCTGTGATGGAAGAAAAACCAATTCAATCTCGAAATGTCCATTTACTTCCTCTTGAGTATGCCTCTTGAATTCTGGACCTGTGTGACTTGGGTCCATTTTGGTGGCTCTTGAATTTAACTATCATTAAAATGTTTCTATAAAGTGATGAGGAAATTATACTATAGATGTTTGAATGGCTTAATATTGAAATGAAATTATTGAAGGCGCAATGAAGAAAAATTCTCAGGAACTATAAAATACCAAGGTTCAAAAATATGTCTTCCTCTAACCATAAAGCTCGAATACTCAAAAGCAAAGCTTTAAACAAAACCCATACAACTGAAAACCACCTTTACCAAACACAGCTAAGCAACAGGTATCATCATGGCTTTTAAGAACAATGACAATGGATACAAACTAGATAATGGAAGAAAACTACATTTTTTAAGGAGCTTTAATTTCAGGACCACAAACGGTCCTACCTCATTGATTATACTGTTATCACTATTCAGCTAGCTAGCTAGCTTTGTTCTTTAGAGCACAGTGCTCATTAGGTCAAGGTTTGGGGTTTAATTCTCATGACAGCTAGTTCATCTTGCTTTGTTCTATGGCCATAGATGGCACCCTATAGCCCTGGCCAATCACTTTGCAAATGTGTGCCAGAGAGATTACATTTGAAGGCTTCTCTTGATAAATGAAGGGCAGCCTTACGGGGCTGGCAGAAGTACCAGGAAAAGGATGCAGCCATTTTACGCCATGAATACTATTTATACATTTTAAGCCATGATACTATGATTTCATGCATCCAAAGGCCAATGTACCCACCTGCAGCTCAGGAACAATAGTTCCTCTCTCTGGACAGGACCCTCCAAATGATGTGAGTGGTGAAGGAAGCACAATAGGGTTTGGGCTGATAAAGTTGGAGATGTCACAGGATGGTGGGTCTGATAAAACTCTCTGCATGGTTACTTTCTCTACCACAATGAACTGATTCCAAGGCAACCAGAGTGTCCTCTTCTCAGACAGGAAAGGTGATCGGTCAAAGACTAAGATGACAGAAATACCACCAATGGCTACGAGGTCAAAGCTGAGAAGGAAAAATATAAGATGGTTTCAACCAAATGAACAACCAAAATAAAGTTCAGGTTAAAAAATATGTAATTTTAGTGCACTTTCTTTCCTTTGGGGCTCAACTCCATCCATTCGTATTTCTCTTTTAAAAAATTCCCTCTAGCTAAATATATGGATGACTTCTTTTCACTATCCAGTAGACTTCTGAGGAAAAACTCCGTATCACCAGTTGATGTTCGCCCTGAATTTGTAAACCAATTTTAATACTATCTTAAACAAAATCACTGCATGTATTTCTGCAAAGCTGTAACTTAACACTTAACATTCAGCAACGTCTTTAATATAATACATTATTCATCCTCAAAAAATTACTATAATGTAACTCAAGAAAAGTAAAGAGCCAAAAGGTTAACTATCTTGTTCTGAATCACAAACATAGTGTCAAAATCTGGTGGTATCTTTGAGATGGGATTCGGAGAAAGATAGCAGCAGAGGAAAGCTCTTCAGTGAAATTTGCTTGAACAATACCATGCCTAAACCCTCCACATCTGCCTGCCCACTCCGGCTCCTGATTCTACTTGAAGTCTACATTTAGGATTTTTGGGTCTGTCTAGAATGTCTCTTGGTTTCCTTTTGTAAGACAGCCTGTAATGGACCCTATCCATCTCCGCTGACAACAGCTTCCATATTTCTGACAAAGCAAGACTACCTCTCCTGTAAGCTAATTCTGTCCATCACTTGATGTGGTATCTGACATTATTCTTGCATTGGAGCATAACAGACTCAGATTTCAGTTCATTCTGCACTAGATGATTCTACCTTACTTCTCTTGTAAGCATAATGATGTCTTTGAGATAATGTACTTGAAAGCGTTCAAAAAGCATAAGATCCTATGTAAAAGTAAGATAATGATAAATTATTACTATTATATCATAAAAATGGGTAAAGGGCAATATGATGCTCCTTAATATTCAAAGCAACTTAAATCCACAGGAGAGAGATGTAAGCAATTCCCTGCATTAAAAGAGATTTTCCTGTAAAACACTTTTTCAATGATAGAATGCCCTAATAGGGAATCAGACTTAATTATGGATAGCTCACCATTCCCTTCATATAACATTTATCATATTTATTATAGTATTGCCAATTGTGTCTTGTTGCAGAAATCTTCCAGATAAAGATAAATGGGCAGTAACAAAGGATGGCTAATGCTGTATTTTTTATTGTTATTTTTTTAGTCAAGTGGCTGTAGTAATAAAGCAGTTTCCAAAAAGAGGGTCTGAAGGACTACAATAGTTATAGAAAATAATCTAGGTTTGAACTAAAAAAAGAAAACCCAAATGGCTTATGATTTAAAACAGAGAGGCTGAATTCATGATAATACAGAAGCAGTTTAAGGCACGTATGATGGGGAAAATCCTACACTACTTGTCAAGAGACCTTTCCTCTGGTTTACATTATATGTTGATTTACCTCCATGTCCATGGGCAAGTTTGCTTTGCCCAAACCTTGGCTCTTGCCTCTTTAAAATTGAAGTGCTTATTTATTTGAAAACAAAAACAAATTAGCACACACACGCGCGCGCGCACACACACACACACACACACACACAAACTATCCAAACAAAAACATATGTACCTGGGAATTATTCTCTATGTCTAGAAAGAATAAGCAGACAGGGCAGGCATCTTGTTTTGTAGAAAGAATAGGTTTTGGCTTCATACACCACTGGGTTCGAATCCCAGCTCTGCCGTGTTAACTGTGTGTATTTGGGCTAGTTATTTAACCTCCATGAATTTCTGTTTCCTAATTAGTAAAATGGGCCTAATATGATCTATCACTCAGCTGCTACTGCTAATGAGTAAATAAGAAAAAGACTTAAGGGTCAAGGACTCAACAAATGTTAACTTTCTTCTCAAATCGGATCCTTGGCCTTATTACATTTACAGATGTATCCTCTTGTAGTCCAAATGAACTGTAGGCCAGCTTCTGATTATCTATAGAAGAAGGTACTGATTTTTAAATTCTTCTGGGAACTTCCCCTAGGTTTCCTGTGGTGGTTTACTTTTATCTGTCAATGTGGCGGGGCTATAGTACCCAGTTATTCAGACACTAATCTAGGTGTTGCTGTGGAGGCATTCTGTAGATGTAGTTAATATCTATACTTAGTTGATCTTAAGTAAAGGAGTTTACCCTTGATAATGTGGGAGTGCCTCATACAATTAGTTGCAAGACCTTAACAGCAAAACAGAAGTTTCTCTGAGGAGAAGGAATTGTTTCAAAACTGCTGAGGTGGCATCAACTCCTTCCCAAGAGATTGCAGTTTACCAGTCTCTACAGGTTTGAACTTGCCAACTTCACAATCATGTAAGCCAATTTCTTGAAATCTCTTTCTCTCTCTTATGTATACATTTGTATGTATGTATGTACACACATATAGACACACAGGTTCTGCTTTTCTGAAGAAACCTGACTGATTTTTTTCCTCTTCCCACCTACGTGGTATATACAGTAAACACGGTCAGGCTGACTCATCAATTGCCACAGAGGTGGAAGGTGGCTCTGTGGCCAAAATTCCATCTAATCATTCCAATGCCAAATTGCGTGTTTCCTGGATCATTAATTCTTTGGGATTTCCCCCACCACAAATGATCTTCATTGGCATGGGTCATTAAGAACAAGTTATGAAATCATATGATAGTGAGTACAAAAGACCCAAGGGAGAGAACTTATTTATTTGGAGACTTGTCGATCCATAATAACTCAGACCAGTCCTAACTGTAGATGGAAGACTATTGAGGCCAATGCAAAATGCTTATTTCTGCCTTACAGTATCCATAAATCCATAAACTCTTGACTTGAGAGGAATCAGAGGGAACTCCCCATTTCATTTTCCAAAGTCTTCCAAAGTTCTGGAGACCTTTTAGTGCTTCTCAAGAATCTTCTAAGAAGGTCAGCATTTCACCTATTGTGCTTATCACTATCTGAACTATAATATAAAAAAATTCTCTTTCAAAACTTTCCTAAGCACCTGTTACATAATCTGAGTTGAAGGTGGCTAATCATAGACGATAAGAGCCATGTTACTTGGGTTCAAATTCTGGGCTCGACCCTTATTAGCTGTGTTAATTTGGATACGTTTTCTCATCTGCCAAATGGGGAAGATGATAATAATGTTTCCTATCCGATAAGCTGTTGGGATGATGACACAGATCAACACTTATGAAAATGCCTGGCACACAGTAGACACTCATACATATTCATTTTTCCTTTAGAATTGCCTTTTTCTTCTATTCTGCTACTTTGGCCTCTCCCAATCTGCATGTCTTAATGTCTTCTTACTTTTAGAGGGCTCTTTCTTCCACTGACATCCTTCCTTCTGCTTTTTATACATCATGTTGGTCCCATGACCTAGACTTTTCTTGCTTCTCTAGGGAAAGTTGTCAATTAGCTTGTGCAAATGGATGATAATGGGGGTAATTAGTTCTACATCCCACACAACATATTTGCATTTAACTGGGACTTTTAGAGTCAACAGCTTAACCCAAAGCAGTGATGCCACTGGTGGGGCAGATAGGTTGGGCTGAGATTTGGAGACAGAGGGCCCCTTACAGTATCTTACCTATCACACTCTGTCTACTGGGTATTTAAATGTTAATCTCAGCCTTTCTAGAATCCTTTTGCTCTCAGGTATAGTTTCTTTACTATACTCTGCTTTAGAAATGTACATACTTACTCAGTCTGAGAGAGCAAAAAGCAGAGACATATAAATGGAAACTCCCATCACACTGTCACTTTATGTCCAGGAGATGACAGTGGGACAGTCTGCTTGGCATTTGGGGCACAGATTTTGAATGCTTACACCCTTTGTGGAGCCTGAGGGGAGAGTTATTACCAGAGGGGTCTCTGGCTGTATCTGTCATCTACATAAACCTAGTTCTCACAGAGAACTCAGCAGACAAGGGTCTTGGCATTTTACTTTAAACAAAAAACACAAAAATGATGACAAAAATTGTTTCTCTTCAATGTTGTCAGTAAACTGGAAACAGAAATTTTTAGATTTTTTTAGACCTTGTTTCTTTTAAGCTCAAATAATTCACTAAAACCTTTCTACACATGTTTAAAAAAACCCTAAAGGCCTGTGAGTTCTCCAAGAGAGGTTAAATGTCTTTGAGGGCATATTTTAGTTAAAGAAATAGTCCATTTTTAAATTTCTGGTACATGGTTGAACATGCTGGCAAGGGAGAGGCCACTTCTGTGTGCCAGTCACTGGTGAGGAAACTACCAAAATTTTATCATTCAATCTAATTGGGAGAAAGGTCCCTTTGAATTAGTAGAGAGTTCCAATTATGGACTATTTAAAAGGAGATGTGCTCGCTTCGGCAGCACATATACTAAAAGGAGATGTACTTTTTATTGCATATATATGTATATATGCAATGGATGTGTGTGTGTGTGTATGTGTGTGTGTGTGTGTATTCAGACTATCTGTACCCAGAGTAATTTTGCTGAGCTTATTCTAATATATAGATGGCTAGTTAATAATTAGCAATATAATTTACATACAGATCATTCATATGATTTACTGAAGTCTTAGAAACAGTTTTCTTTAAGTGTGTTAAACTTTTCCTTATTAAGTTCTTTAATTAATTTTTATAATCATTTTCTTGACAGGCAGTTGAAAAAAATAAATTCAGCATAGCCTAGGTTGAACAATTAACAATTCTGAAGTGGTTAGGATTAATAAGGTTTGATTGTAGGTTCTTGAAATAAGATGGTCTTTCACACTGTGATAAACTTCCAAGCCAACGTCTCTTTATGTGACTCCTGAAGCAGCTTGTCATGAGTAGTTCATTTTTAAGAGTAGCCATCTGGAGACTAGGGCACCCGAAGGCCATCATTACGATGTTCCTGAGAGTCATAAATAGGTACCTTTAAGCTGGACACATGGGCCTACTGCTCAAATATTCTGAACAAATGTCTACCTAAATGATAGACAAAATGTCAACCTAAATGATAAACAGAAATGTTTTTGTGAGCAAATCCTTTTCTGGGATGAAAAGGTTTTACTTAGTGGTCTTGCTTCCTGGGTTTCAGAGAACCTGAGAACCCCTTAGAGAGTAGCCTGGTGGTTGGTGCTGAGGTTAATTCACTACAGTTATACAGACACCAAAGGGAATTGGTTAGGCTGACTGTGCTTGCCAATCAGTTGCAGCCACTAGTTAAAATAGGCTGTCTAGGAAGGACACATTAAAAATAAATATCTTGGGACGCCTGGGTGGCTCAGTTGGTTAAGCGGCTGCCTTTGGCTCAGGACATGATCCCAGCGTCCTGGGATCGAGTCCCACATCGGGCTCCTTGCTCAGCAGGGAGCCTGCTTCTCCCTCTGCCTCTGCCTGCCACTTTGCCTGTGCTCGCTCCTGCTCTCTGTCTGACATAAATAAATAAAATCTTAAAAAAATAAATATCTTAATGAGGCTGAATTCTGTACTTCTGGAAGAAACCTTTTGGATGTCTTCATTTCTAAAATATTTTGAGGCTGCCATTGAAGGACAGCCCAAGTGCTCCATGGCTCCCTCTTTCTGACCTGCATCATCACACTGAATTTTGAAGTCAGATTGATAAATGGAATTGGATGAAGGCTAGGAAACTTTCCAAATGGCTAGGGTTTCAATAAGACTTGGGTAATAGTGCACAGTTATAATAGAAGAGAAATTTGGTTTGATTTAGTTGGGGAATAGAGGAAATAAATATCACCAGGGACTTTCTGAAATACAGGTAGAAGGAAGATGGGCTTACAAACACTGTATCATCTAAGCCATTTGACTTATAGCTAGAAGTCAGTATTTGGCCCCCACAATGATTAGAAGCAATACTGACGTACCTTCCATCTTGCCGGCTGATGGTAAACCCATAATCACTGTGGTGCAAGAAACTAACATTCACCCCTACTAGAGGGGTTCCATCTATGGCCACCACTTGGCCTCGAATCACACAAGCACGCCTGCAACACAAGACCAAAGGCAAATATAAAAGCACATTGAAACTAGATTCCAGAAGCCAAGATGGAGACACTTTGGAAAACATAGTCAAGTATAACAGAGAAAACAATAATTTCACCAATCCAGTAGTAACTACTAATAACATTTTGAGGATGGCATGTATATCTTTTTTATTCATCAAAATTGGGATTATACTCAGTATAGATCTGCATCCTGATATTTTAAAAAGTATATAATTAACATTGTCCAATGTAAACAGAAATTCCATAATATATCATTTTGTGATCATATAATATAGCCTTGAAACAGCATTCCTTAACTTTAATCCATTCCCTATTTTAGGACATTTCATAGTTTCTTAACTTTTCCAGCACTGAATATCTTATTTCCTTGGGAGATAGTCCTAGCTGTGGAAGAATATTTTTCTTTTATTAAAATTATAACTCATTACATTAGTTAATACATAAGTATATAGAACAGGTGACTAAAGCCTCTGCTTACCACCTCCCTCTCCCAGTTGTTGGGTCTTCTTCTCTGAGGTAATCAGCAACATCATTTTGTTGTGTGCATTTTCCATGCATTTACATACACAGGTGTGAACATTTTTAAGGCTTTTGATACATATTGTCAAATTGCCTTTTTGGAAAAACAATTTTTTTTAAAGCAGATTTATTTGGATAAATTTTAAGAGTTAGTCTGCAAAAGAGACATGTTATAGCATTCTGTTTCTCCTGCCTAATTGAAATAAAATATCAGGCAATTTTCCCTTTAAACAAAGGAATTTTAACCTTGCCAAAAAATGGGATTCTATTAAACTAGCCCCTAACCTGGGCTGTCTCCCAGACATAGTCCACTAAAATGTGTATACTTTCAACTCTACTAAAATGTGTATACTTTCAACTGTAGCCTGACCAAGTTGTAACAAATTTCAGGAGCTTGGCAGTTAAGAAGAGGGCCCAGGAACAAATTCCAAGCAAAGATTTTTCACTGTTCTGCCATTACTAGGGGCAGCAAGGGTTTGGGGGGACTTTTTTCACCACTTGTGCAGAGGGGAGTCCAATCCTAGTTTTGGCAGCTGTGAGCTTGAGAATGTGCATTTTATACCTGGAGCTGGTAGTGTTTAGGAGGGTTGAGCAAGGTTAGTGACTTTTTTTTTGCCCTAAGGAGTTAATGTCATTTTTTTCACCAAGTGGAATTCAGTAGATCCAGGGAATCTTAATCTTGGATTAAAGAGGGCCATGTTATTTGGGCAAACATGATTTTTCAAACTAACCATGATAATTCCACCCTGGCAAGATTCTTTCTTCAAATAGAATTAGCAAGTTGAGGCAACATATCTAAAGGCTCATGGCCACAAAGCTCATTTGAGAGAGAGAGGAAAATAATCTCTGAAAAACAGACAGTTGCCAGCCAAAGTTTGTTTTGTATGTTATAGCCAATAAACTTCACACTAAGTTCTGTCACACAAAATCAGAGGAATTGGATATGTTATGCTAATAGGATTTATCTTACATTACCTAAGGCCTTCCCCCCAAACAAACTACAAGCCATTAAGTACTATCCAAAAGTAAACTAGAATAACTGTTACTATTGGTGGATTGCACTCGAACACCTCTAGTTTTGACATAGATCAGTGGCTTTCTTCTTTCCAATGAGCTGTACACTTCATGAATTCTATAAATCATGGTTCTGAATGCAAATGGCATATTGGCATTTGCTTTGCCTTCTCTGATTCTCCCAGTCTCTTTCGGGGAGATTTTGAAAGTTTGAGATTTTGAAATCCCATTTGTTCTGATAGAGAAGACATTTATTTGAAAGTCAATGAGTTCTGGATTTTGAACTAATCCTGACAGATCTGGTCCCAGGTTCTAAGTCCAATGTAACAGGAAATGAAAATGAAAGGATGTCTCTGGTTTTATACAGTAACCTTTTGAAGGTCTTTATAAAACGAAATTTGACAAGCAGGGTATAGGTGAAGTAGAAGCGAGCTGAGAAAATCTCCTGCAAACTATTTAGGAATTGGAGCTCGAAGGGTTGAGAAGAGGTACTGGGAAATCAGTTAAACATGGCTTCCTGAGCCTCAAGTGCTGACTGCTTTTTGGGGGGGCAGGGGAGTAATACCAAACCTACCAAGGCTCTACCAGTTAACAAGGTGGTCTTTGCAACAATAAAGCCTACGTAGGCGGCCGCTGAATCCCTTTGGGCAAGACAATTCTACACTTACTCATTTTATTTGTTCATATTACTCTAGACATTGTGTCTTCCCACAGCTATACTAGACTCAATTATTTTTGTTTTTATTTTGTCAAGCCTAGTTGGCATTATTTGCTCATATTTTATGACAGACACAGACCTGTCTCTTCTCTTTGCTGCTCTTTTATTTTCTATAGAGTTTATATTTATGAAAGATCCAGGCTGGTGAGTGAAAGTCTCATAAAAGTCATCATTATTCTGTGCATTTCTCTTACATTCCTCTCTTCCTTCATTCTGTATCTCATTCTGAGTAGACATGTCTTTTGACTCTTCTGCTTTTTAATATTCCTCATATTTTATGAAGCACAGAGATTTGTGTGATAACGACTCATCAAAGTCATCATTATTCAAGACATTGTCTACCTGCTCTTCTTCTCATTCATTTCACTCTTCATCATTCATAAATAATGCGCAGACTTGTCTTTCAACTATCCTATTTTTTTAATTTCTCATGTTTTATGATGCATGCCAACTTATGGCATGTGATAAAACCCCTTAAAACTTATTATTCTACATTTATCAGCATTGAGCTCTTTTTGTAATGTATGAGGCCTTAAATGTTCTAAGATTCCCTGTATCTTGCGGCATTTGCTCCCATTATTTACACACTCCATGTCATCTATTTTTCGCAAGAATAACTCTCAGCTCCTTTCATTCCTGGATTACTAGTACTTACTGTAATATTTGACTAACATCAGTCACCCTGTGTCAGTGGAAGTTGTCTAAATTTCAGAACAGTATTAAAGTTTTCTAATTTGCAGTAATCTTGATTGGCACTGCATGCAGAAATCTAGGGAAAACATCTTCCTAGGCAAACTCTCCATTTCAGAAAGAAAGCTCTTGAGGCCACTTGCTTCCTGAGGCTACTCCTGCTCCAGATGGCCCTGAGGGAGCCTTCATATATACTCCTGCAAGTATGTTGTACTGTGTGCCACTTTGCTTAGCTCAACTGCCATTTTGTGCACTACTGGCTTCTAAATTCAATTATTCATAATTGTGGATGATAGCCTGGTATCTACTTTATTTTTCTGGAGTCACACAGCCACTGAAATGTAGTCTCTCCTACCCCCCTTACATTGTCTGGGTTGTGCTTCTTATATTCAAGGCAGACTATATAATTCATCTTTTTCCTAGTTTAGGTCCTTGCTGAAGGAGTGAGCTTGGTATTGTGGGGGTCTGTCTTTGGTAGTGCCACATCCTGCTTTCTGGGCTTTTCATCATTCCCATTGTGATTCTTTCCTCTTTCCTTGCCCAGAGAGCCCCCAGTGTCCTCAAATCACCATCTAAAGGAAGTATTCATACCTGGACTGTCCTTGGCCCGTCTTGGGGAAACATCTTGAAATCTTAAATTTTTGCCACATCAAACTACCCTCATTCTGAGTCCCAATCCTTCAAGGACCTGTCTTTTTCTGAAACGTTTTCCCATTAAGTATATGGGACTCTTCTAAGCCTTTCAATGAGCTAAAAGAAGGCTACTGTCTGGACTGTCATGAAGCTGGCCCTGCGCATGTGTATGGCAGGTGTGCACCCTGTGTGACTGTCTTTGGTATTGGTTGTGTGTGTCTGTTACTGTACCCTCAAAGGCAGGTACTGCATGATTTCTATCTTTGCTTGGGGCTCACTCTTCTTTGATTCACAGACATGGTTGGGATGCTTTCCTTCCTTGAACCTAAAAAACAAGAACCTCTCCCTGCTGTTCTGGGTTAGAGCAAGAGAACTTGAACTCAGATGGACATGATCAGTGTGACTTTAGAAACACGTATGAGGATAGATCACCCATAACAAGTGTCTCTTTTCCCATTTTCTGGGGAATACAGCCTGCCGCCAAGCTGTCTACTTGCTGTCACTATGCTAAAGCAGCAGCCCCAAAGGAATTGCTTCTCCCTTTAACTAAATGCTAAATCCTGCAGGTGTTTGGAGGTTGGTCTGAAGAGCAGGGCACCCTGGGAAATGCAAGTCAGAATATACTTTACCCGAGCCTTATTTAACTAACAAGCTGCTTGTTAGACTGTTCTGATGCAAAAGGTCTAATTCATTCTGTATTTGCTCTTTTCATGGCATAGTCAAATTATCCCTAGCCTCCAATAAACTCTTGGTTCCATTCTCCTCTTTTCTTACTTGTTGTCTTTTGTCTTCAGTGTCAAATTTCCAATATTCATTCAATACCTCAGGCCAAAACATTAACCTCAAGCACAAGAGTCGGTCTGAAAAACAACACTGAAAACTAAATTGCTGAAAGAAGATGTAATTTACTGCACTGTGTTTCTGATTAAAATCTTTTGCAAGGAAAATGAGGCCCAGGGTAGGGAAGTTATAACTATTTGCTTTTGTTGCTAATAGGACCATAAGCATCCTTTGAAAGGTAACATTCAAAATCAAGGTCCTGGCCAGCAGAGTATCTAACACCAGTTGGGCAGGTTAGGTTGCTTTCTCCATAAGAACAGATAAAAACCTTTCAGAGCTGACAGTTCTGGTCAAGAGATAGCATTGCCAAGGACTGGGCTGAGAGAAGCCACGAACGCTCTGCTCACTAGTGATGGAATTCTGCTCTGTAAATTCCTCCAGGAGTCCTTATTTGGTTCAAGTTTCCAGGGGACAGAAACCTACTGCACATAAGGTGTGGTTCAACGGTTCTCCTGACATCTCTGCAGGCTTATTAGACTGTGAAGTTCCACAGCTGTAGATGGTGTCACTTGGGCTAAAACAACTTATCCACTGCCGTCATGCAATGAATAAAGGATCTTCTCTTTAGAGAAGTCCCCACATCTGGGGACTGTGATCCTCATCCTCAGTCCTTCCTGGTAATCCTTCTTGTATACAGATCAGTGGTTCTCAAACTTGATCATGCACAGAATCACCTGGAGGGCTCGGTAAAAGCCCCAGGTTTCTGACTCACAGTTCTGGAATGGGGCCCCAGAAACGTGCATTCTTAGCAAGTTCCCAAGTGATGCTGATGCAGCCAGTCTAAAGACCGATGAACTTTGAGAACCACTGTTTTAGTGAAAGCAAGACCAGAACACGGTCAGCCAATGAAGAGGTATGAAATCCTCAAGAGGAAGGTACAGGACATAAACTACACAAAGGCAGGCAAATCATTAACTGGTTCACCATCGCAGAGTTATGAAATAAATCTATGAGGCATGAATTTGTTACTCCCTCATATAAACCTCTGGAAAAGAGTCTGCCAAATTGTAGTTTGGGGGTCATGCTGAAACTGTCATGACAAAGTGGAGGTTGGACAACAAGATGAACTGTAGGGTCTCTTCCAAATGCAGAGATTATAAAATGAAACAATGTTTTAACCTGATTTATCTGTCTCAAGTAAATGTCAATTTTTCCTCCATCCTTATTATTCTCTTTAGACAGTGCTCGGATGCATGTTATCACACTTGTCCTTGCCTGTCTTGGATGAGAGTTATATATGTGTCTGCCTTTTCTATTAGATCATATACTCCAGGGCAAAGACTGTGATTTTCCTGTGTCCTGCCCGGTGCCTGGTGTATATGGCTTGAGAAAGCTATGCAGAACTTCAACTCAAATATTTTTATATGAAGATGTAAGATACTTGCAATGTACCCTCACAGCACCGCTTCAAAGATTTCAGAGATGACTTTGAGGTTCCTGCATGGCAGATGCCTTACAGTTCCTTTATTAGAAGCCAGCATTCTGGATTGTGCATTGTGACTTTCTCATCATGAGAGTTTTGTTTGATAATTGACTACTTCAGGGAATTAAACAGTAACCCTGTGACTGGGAAGAATGAATGAATAGTCCTCCTTAAATGATTAATTTATGAACACTAACCCCATTATTCCTTTATATATCACCATATAATTACAATGTGGTATTTCATAATTTAAATAAATTTGAGGGTTCTAATATTCAGATATTTGGGGGGGGTTTCCACACAACACATGCTGGGTTTTTGATATATGTTATCTAACGTGGTACAGTACCATGCAAACATTTAATGTTATAGCATAAACCTGTTTTCATGTTCTGAAAATGTGAATGCAATGGATGTTCATATGCAAATGCAATAAAATCTCATTAGTTTTTATTTAAATAGAGCAGGCTGATTGAATCCCACTCAGTTGGTTACTAGCCCAAATAAATAATACCTACTAAATGGGTAACATTAAAAGCAGCTGGAAGCATTACCCATCAACATTCTAGGACTCTGGGAAAGGTGGTGCTATTGAAAATGCAGATAGCTTTTTAAGCAGAATTATTTTCCTCATGGCTAGTGATGTTTCAAGTAAAACAAAATGGGGGCACTCACCCTGAGGACGGTGGCTATTTTCCCATCTGCCCTGGTAATTGCTTGTCAAAAGCAGGCTTGCTTTGGATGCCTGAGATCCCCAAAGTAATGGGAAAAAGATCAAGTGTTTTGAAGCAATAAGAAAACTGACGACACAGTCACATTTTCAGGACCGCGTAAGTGCCAGATTGCTTCATTTAGATGCATGATTATTTTTGTCCGGAATTTGAATCCTGAAATATTTGTCCTGCAAGCCCTTGCAACTCTCAAACAGTCCTAAGTTTGCTTTTATTTGTTTTGTTTTGTTCTTTTCCTGTTTTACACATTACTCAAATGGTTTCTTTGTAATCAGCCCTATGGGGTTTTATTAACCTCATTAACCTTTCCTGTCACTTCTCTGCAAAGCTGCCCTTCAAATAATGGCTAGTCGTTAAATATAGGGGAAATCTGTCTAGTTGCCTATAACCTGGCCGGGGAATATTCTTCTGATTATTATTCCTTCCACAGAGGAAAATGTGGAGCCTAGCTCCACCCATACTAGTTGGAGCTTTGGCTCGCTACTTGCCCATTGTGATTTTTCCCTGTCCTATTCTCAGCCACCTCACAAAGGTGCCATGACAGTAAAATAACCCAGTAAAATGACTGTTTTTTGAATTGTATCTTTCTAATTACATTCTCTATGTGCCCCAGTATTTATTAAATATATATAATGTATACAAATATATAGACAAATTTGTGTCAATAAAATGTCTATGAAGCACTTATTATGGGTCAGGTACTACGCTGAGTACTTTTCTTATTTCATTTAATATCCGTATCACCCTGGTTAGGTACAATTATTAGCCCTGTTTTAAAAAATAAGGAAACAGATCCACAGAGGTTAAGTAAAAATACAAAACTTGCTCAAGATAACAGCTAGAAAGAAATGGAGTGGTGGAGGCCCTTTTATCTGGATTCTGAGCTATACTCCAGATCTTTCTTAAGATGCGGCTACAAAGGAAAAGAAAGTTGTAGCTTACTTACAAGGACTGTGCTTTTGCTATCCATAGGACATCAGTTCCTGTGGACATTGACGAACTGCTGAGTACTTTCTATGTGCAGGGTGTGTAGTGGAGATGAGCTATCCCCTGTCATTCATTCCTCCTCCCCAAACTTGCATTTACTCTGCCCTCTCTCAGGATAAATTAAGATGACAGAACCAGCTAGAGACACAGCAAGCAAATAGTATGGTTAAGAAGTAAGTCATAAGGATTTGAGCCTTCTGAATTTTATAATGGAGCAGTAAGATGGATAAAATATTAGAAAATACCTATTCATACTGAGATAAGCTGTAGATAGACAGTTCCTGGTATCACTGATCACAGCTATTAAGCATCTCAGAGCATCTGAGTTTCAAAATACCACAGATAATCAACTGAACAGCCTTTTAAAGATCTGTGCTCTGATTTCTTTTCATTCTTCGTTGCCCAGGAACATTTGCAAGGAAGTGAAAGTCACACGCTCTTTCTTTTTGGTACCTGTAGGTGTTGACTGCTGATTTCAGGAGCTAGTCAGCACTATAAATCTTGGAACCTTCAGCACTATGTAATTTTTATAATGTGTTTTTTAAACTTTAGCATCAGACAAAAGAGTTGTCTGAAAAATTGGGAGATCCCATCTTCACATGAGTAACACCTTTCATATAAATGAGATCAAAGTGCTTTATTAGCAAGTAGCAACAATCTTCCTTCCCACTTAGGACAACTGCAGAAGTGATAAGCAAAGGAGGTTGCTCAGGACAAGTAACATGGTAAGACAAATAGAATCACAGGGAACCGTGGTGGAGCCAAACCACACCTGGGACTCCTTTTGCAAATGTGAGTAGATCATGGGCAGTGGCTCCCTTCAGAAAGAAAGGTGAACCAGCAACAGATTTGTGGATGCTGATGCTGTAGAAAGAGCTTCCCCCAGCCCTTAATGTATTCAAGTTATTCAGTAATTGTTGCATTGTGTGTTTATCAACCCCTAGTTGTGTATCTGGTATAATGTTTTTCATGTTCCTAGATTAAAACTACACAAAAACCTGCCATTAGCAAATAGACTTGGAGGTTATTGACCAACAGATGCATGAGAAAGTTAAACAAAAAACATATGGATTCAAATTTGTACCTCAGCAAAATCACAAATGATAATGTTACAGACCTTCTGGAGGTTACCTGTGTGTAGACTCAACTGTGTGTTACTTCCATGAATGCTTGATACTGTTGGATTTCTTTAATAAATATTCTAAAATGTAAGCTTTTCTTGCCTCTTCTTCTTCCTAATTCCAAATTAGCAAGTGGTTTCTATATATTTAATCCAGTTTGTGTTCAACACTAATTGATGAAGATCTGCTTTTTTTTTCATGACTAAACAGTCTAGGGCTGTTGCTCATTTCTCTTTCTAGAGGCTATTCAGTTTGTCTGAAGTACTCTAATTTTCTCAATGGACTCCTAGAGGACAGGCACCCCATTGCTTTATCAGGAAAACCTAGTACAGTAACCAGTGTGTAGTAATTTCTTGAGAAAAGTTTGTTTTACCTTTTCATATAATGTCACAGAATCTTGATTAGTGGGTCCCTAAAAGTCTCTGCCAGGCCTTGGCTTGTGTGGCATTCTGTTGTATAAGGGTCCAAGGTCATCTGAGATACAGATGAATGTCATGAGGTCTCCGCTTGAGTGTCATTTCTCCAGAGAGACTTTCCTGGACCACTTGGTCTAAAATGGTCACTCTCTGTCCCTAACCTTTCTTTGTATCACTTGAAAGTACTTATACCTACCTGATATGTACCTTTTTCCATTATCATTCTTCCTCATTGGACTGTATGGGGAAGGCCCTTCATCTGCTTTAGCTCAGAGCCTAGGACAGTGCCCATCATCACATGGATAAATGAACCAAGTAAACATTGTAATGGTCATCGATCTCAAGAGTGAAATGATTAATCTTTCTCATTGAGGATTACCTTGAAACTGTAGGATCCATCATTATAAATGATGCCAAAGTGTTGTCAATGGGAATTTTTTCATTGTGGTAAATGAGAATTTTTTTGATGATTGATTTTTCCCATTGAATTCATCTGTTTAATACAAACATTTTAAATTTTAAGTTGTAGAGAAAAAATACTTACAGCTCCACCTTTCAAAGGATGGAACTTCTTGCAAATAGTTAAGTTGCTTACGGTCCAAATAAGCTTTGTGTTTTCCTCGCAAGTCATCAATAGTCTCCTGTTTGTGTCAATTTTAGCAGCTCTTCATGCTCACCTAAGTTAATTAGTACCATCTCTGAGCTACTGCTGAAAACTTCCAGGTCAGTCTCACTTCTCTCATTGTTTAATGACTTTGTCTCATATCCTAGAATACCTCTTGTCTTACATCCACTTAGGTTCAAAGTAGTTGAATTTGAGGCCCCAGAGTTGAGGAACTCCAGGATCCCTCAAAAACCTGATGTTTCATAACCTGCAGAACTTATTGTAATATGTAAGTAATTTAGTTATTTTTGCATTTACTTGATGTTTGACTGCCTCTGCCATTAGACTATAAGAGGAGTTCTGTGAATAAATGTTTGTTTCTTTTATTTCCTTCCATTCACACAGTTCCTGGCACACAGTGGGTACTCAAATGAGTGAATATCTATCCTTGTAACTTTTTAAAACATGAGCTGACATCAGAATATTATACTACACTAGGGACAGCAGAGGAATTTATCTCTTCTGGAAGAATTTAAAGTCCTTGGTTACTCTGCAAGTACTAGTATTTCAATAAAATACAAATTTCAAAAACCAGTAGTTTCTCTCAAGTTTGGTATTCTTAAGTCCTAGTCTCTATTCAAGATCAGCCATTTCTGTATCAATGACCCATCTTCCTGCAACCTTCCCCCCTTAACCTCCCTCTTGATTCAGTAACTCATTTTGCCATTCACAGGATTTCAAATGGTATAAATTCCTAGCTCAACTCAGTACAGAAAAGCATGTTTTATTAAACAAGTTATGATAAGTAATTATGGCTGTTACCAGGTATCATGAATAATCAGGAGCATGAATCAAGGTTTTATTATTGAGTGGGGTGTAGTAAAGGAGGGGGGAAGGCCTGTGTAAGTAGAGTTTGCCAAGAATGCCACGCTCAAGGCACTGGAGTACCTCAATCTGTCCTGGGCATTTGTCTTTGTTTTTCTCATGAGATGGAATAATGACACATACCAATGTAAGCCAGTTAATAGCAGCCTTCACACTGGCTTCTTGATATGCTCCTTATTTTCTAATTTTTTCTTGGTTCTAAATTTTGATTATCTGGCCCACTGAAGGCAGAGAGGATTATTGATGCTTATACAAAGTTATAAATGATGTCAATTATGGGTGGGCTCTGACAGTGGTGGAATGGTTCATAAGGTAAAAAAAAAAAAGTAGTTACTTTGCTACTGTCAGATAATCACTTCATCTTTTATGAATTTGTTCCTGTGCTATTTGGAGAATAGTAATCTTACCTTTAGGCTGGTTCTATGTTTGGGAATTAACTTATTTGAGGTCCCAATATCATCTGTGTGTTCTAGGCAACAAAATGAGTTTTACATGAGCAAATATGAGGAGAACACTTCAATATTACCACAACTAAATCACTCATTCATTGTTGACTTGCTTTTTGCTGGGTGCTAGATTTGCTAGAATCTGAGGGTACGGTGGTATGATAGATTAAAGGTGGCCACAAATTCTTTGATACTTCTCTTATCAAGAGGGGGGAATCTATGTCTCCCCCACTTTGAATCTGGGCAAGCTCTGTGACTGCTATAACTAATAGTATGTAATGTAAATGACACTGTTAAAATTTCTGGACATGGGCCTTAAGAGACTGGCATCTTCTATTTTTTGTCTTCTGGAATGCTCCCTTTTAGAGCCCTGAGCCACCATATACAAGGCTGACTTCCACGCCAATATGAAGCCCAAGTAGAAAGGTTGTATGTAGAAAGTGAGATTCTTGGTTGCTGTACAGCTATTCCAGCCCCCAGCTATTTGAGATATCCTAGCTGAGAGCCCAACCATCATGAAGAAAAGACAAGCCATCCTGGCCACGCTCTGTGTGAATTTCTGACCCACAGAATCATGAATTATAATAATAAAATTTATTTTAATCCATTATGTTTTAGAGTAGTTTTCTACATAGCAACAAATAATCAAAACAAGGAACAAATCAGACTTGGTCCTTGTCCTCACAGAACTTAAGATTCAGCAATTAGGACAATCTAGAGCTAATTTTGGGTATATCCCAGAGTAGAGCAAGAAATTGAAATATAGCAATTTCATAGAAAGTGGAAGAAGCCTACCATTATGATTAACTTCTTTACTTGTGGCCTGTTAACAATGCTGTTATGTGCTTAATGCTGTATTGTTTGGTTGCCACTCTAGAATTTCTCAGTTAAGTGTGGGCATTCCAACTGGAGTGGGCAAAAGAAACTGCCATAACTCCACCCAGCAGCACTGTTGCAAATTCTTAGATATCTGAATTGTTCTTAAAACTTTTCTAAGTGATAAACATAATAGTCAAATGCCTCTCAACAGACACACCCTTCTCAAAGAAAATGGACATTTTGCTTCTACTACAGTGGGCCCTGGATTAGCTGATGTCATGATTGATGAGCTGTGCTACCCAAGGTTAAAATCCACTGCCTCAAGGGAGCCTAAGGTGTGAGGCAGAGTGGATGCCAACTCTTCACAAGGTAAACGCAGGTACTCTAGTAAGAGTGGAAATATCATTGCATTACTGTGATTTCCAATTCATGTCCAGTCACTTTTTCTCTCTTTTTAAACCAAGGTAGTAAAGGCCCCAGATTAAGTAAAATGATAAGATTAAGGGAAAGAGATTGGAAAGAAAAAACCAAACACTTGAGGTCTTTCCAAGGAAGGCTACAGAAGTTGTGTAGTTCTGAGGTGACAACTCCAAATACCAGCAGGGCCAGGCATGCCAGTGAAAGAGAGGGAAGTGAGCCAGGAATAAGGGGAACAGCGAAGGGGGAGCTAGAGTGACATGACATAGCTCATCCAGACAGGCAGTGGCCCTCCACTCCACAGCGCCTACGCTACATCCCTGGGTGCAGAGATGCCCAGCTTTGTAAATTTCTAAGGAAGGAACACATTTCAATTTTTATATGATTTCAAAATCTTCTAATTTTGAAATGTTGGGCCTAACAAAATATATCTGTGGGCTGATATGAAGCATCCTCTGATGTAGATGCCTGACATGGATTGATGTGGGGTCAGCCTCTCACGGCTACAAAACAGACAAATGAGTTTGGCCAGACCTTGCTGTCAGCGGTTGCACTAACCCTGGTAGGATTTTGTTTTTTAAATGCACTTCTCCATTAGTGATGGCGAGTGAAATGTCTGGCTTTGCAAATTACTGCTGTCGTTTAGTTTAATGTACTCTTGTTTTTACATATTTATAAAAACCTTTTACATTATTAATAGTGATTAAATGCTTAGACACTGAAGATCAATAATGCTTCTGTTCACCTATTTACATTATTAAAAAGTAATAAGTCATACAGAGCACATATAATATGTGGTTTACTTTGTAGTCATATTTGGAGCAGATCGAAAAAAGTGAAAGAAACTCAGGCTACCAGGTAAAATGTACTTGGGAAAAAAAACAGTAGCTGGGTTGGGCTTGCTAGAGATGTGACTGCATGCAGGTTACATGCTCACAGAGACATTGTGCTCTCAAGGGGCATGGGAGGTACCCATTTTATGGGCTCTCACATGCCAGAGTAGCAAACTTGAGACAACAAAAAGCTCGTCTCACTTGGATGCACAAGGATGAACAGATATTTAACCTTTGTGTGTCCTTGTAATAATTAGTCACCTGCGTGCCACTGTCTTTAGCTCTAAAAGCTTCTGATGGTGGCAACACTCAGCAGCGAGTCATCTATGGGGTCACACTTTGCCAGCAGGCAAATGAGCCCCTTGACAATATTCTCTTCATCTGCTTATCCAGCTAGATCTCAGTTATGTGACAAAAGCAAAAAAGCAAGAGTGGGTCACCTGATTTGGGCACAGCAATGTTCTAGGTCTGTCTGAAGAGTGCAACTCCACAGCCAGGGATGTCTAAGGGCTGTAAGTCTTTTCAAGGTTAGCTAGCCCAGCCTTCTAAATAGCCAAAGGGGTTTGGCATAGTGGTTCAGAGGTCAGGCTCCCAGTACCAGTCTGCCTGGGTTCAAATCCTGGCTCTGACACTCACGGGTTATGACCATGGGCAAGTCACTTACTTGGCACCTTGGTTCTGGTTTCCTCACCTGGAACGTAGTCATAAAACTAGTGTCTCCCACATAGAGTTTTGGTAAGGATTAAATGAGACAGCTCATGTAAATGCTCAGTAGGAGACCTGATACACAAATGCTCAAGAACAATTTACATAGAGCAAAGGGCCCATTTTACCCATCATTCAATTGTGTTCTTCTACCAACAGGAAGTTCATTAGCACTGGTTCACAGTTTGGCCACTGAAATGCATTAAAAGGAGCTGGATTTTTAAACACCACTTGGTGTGTGTGTGTGTGTGTGTGTGTGTGTGTGTGTGTGTATGTGCGTGCGTGTGTGTGTTGACCCAGAGGCAAATTCTCCAGCAGAAATTAGATCTAAGTCACCAGGTTTATTTAAGGACAAGTTGAAATGGGGCAGCTGTGGTGTAACAAATGTTACACGAGTTGTGATGCTACAAACTTGGTGGCTGTGTGACATTGGGCAAGTTACTGGATCTCTCTGAACTTGTTTCCTCTTATATAAAATGCGTGAATACAAATCTCCACTTCACAGGCACGCTGTGAGGATAAAATGAAATTAGGCATGTCTGAGGGCTTTGCAAATGAAAAGGTACTATTTAGATGTAAGAGCTTGTAACTATTATTATTTATATGGGATTGGGGTCAGATTGATTTTACCCAGAATGACACTGCAGGTGTTGATCTTTTAGGGGAGGGAGAATGAGATCGCTTGTCCTCAACTCTGTCCTTTGGAAAAGGCCTGCACCTTTTCTGACCTGTTCCACAGGTCTCTAATAGATGAGACCACTGGATAAAGGGGACTCGTTCTGAATTCAAATGTGACGTGCAGAGCCAAATGATACCTTGGAGCATTTTACAAAAGAATGAGGACAACTCAATCAAACCAGGAGAAGGAGAAGGGCCTTAGCTAACACAGGTAATCGGTTCCTTCACCCTGAAGCTGAACTGTAGGAGTGCAAGTCTCTCTTGGCTTTGCAAAGTTCATGGCTCTGATGCCGTCCTGCTCTGGGTCATGACTTGTTTCCTGCTGCTCTCAGGCCTCTCCCTTCACTTGAGTTCACAGAGTCATTTAATAGACCTTCATGTCATGGAGGTTGTTATTTCTTCCACTTGTTTCTTTTGTTGTTGTTGTTTGGACTCACTTTCTCTGAGCAGGGACAAAGCTGCAGAGAGATGACTTCACTCTACCTTCAATAGAGGAATGGGGGTAATGGCTGCATTTTGTTCCTTTTGGTCCTCTGCTGTATAATCCCTAAGTCTCCACTATCTAAATAATGACTTTGACTTCCGCCCCTCCGAAAGTTATCCCAGAGTTGTTACTGCGCTGGGAGAAACATTTCAGATTGGGGATGACTGAGTCTCTTGGGAGAACTCAAACTTCGACCGGATCCCCTGGCGAAATAGACCTTTCTGGTGAAGTGCTGGCATTTGGGTTTTGGGTTCTGTCAGACACCTAAAAGGTCACAAGTGCCCAAATATTAAAAAAAAAAATGAGGAAGTTTTAAGTTTCAGTATCAGTTCTTGTATACAGTCTGTGGAAAGGATGCTGAATATTTTATATTTCCACGCACATCTGTTTTTTTTCCTTTTCTACTTTGTATAGGTCCAGATGGGGTTGTCATTTTTTTATACTGTCACTCATATTAATATAAATTTTTTTATATTAATATAAATTCTTGACTGAGTTTTCTCTTGGGGACTGATCACACCCACCAGCATGCAACAAAGTGGTGGATAGACAGGGGCTCCTGCACAGATACTTTGCATGATTTTTTTGAATTCCCATTTGTAAGTCTAGAAAGTAGTGAAACATCTGCTTGTGGAAAGAACAAAGGAGAACATTTTTAAGAGACTAGAAATGTTGACTTCAGTGACTTATTTATGTCTAGTGTTAATTAGTAAACTATATCATTGTTGAAGATGAAGCAGAGGATAACAATGAGAAGTTTATGTGATTATACTTCAAATAAGGAAGTTAATTTTAAAGATTTCTTTATATATTAGGCTGGGCTTTGGTGTTAGGTCTTTAGTGACAATTCATGCATTTGAGCTTTCCTAAAAGACAGCCTTTCTTTAAAAAAAAATTATTTATTTATTTTAGAGAGAGCGAGAACGAGCATGAGGGGGAAGAGGGGTAGAGGGAGAGAGAATGCCAAACAGACTCCATGCTGAGCAGGGAGACCCACACAGATCCCATGACCCCAAGATCATGACCTGAGCTGAAATCAAGAGCCAGATGCTTAACCGACTAAGCCAACCAGGCACCCCTGGAAGACAGATTTTCACAAATATTGCATTTCACATTAGCATGTCAAATTCACCCAGCTCTTCCATATAGAAACATTTTACATCAAAATTTAGCTTTTGAAATTCAAGGGTTTTCAAGGGATATATCCAGAAGCTAAGTAATGAATTGGCAAATTACACTTCCATTCTGTTTTTGTCATTTAAAGTCCCACCCATAGTTTACTACAAATAATACACATCAAGAGTGTGTGTGTGTGTGTGTGTGTGTACACAGCTGACCCTTGAACAACACAGGGCATAGAGGTGCCAATCCCCCCACGTAGTTAAAAATCCACATATAACTTTTGATTCCTTAAAAACTTAGCTACTAATAGCTTAGTGTTGACCAGAAAGCCTTACTATAAGAAACAGCTGATTAATGCATATTTTGTATGTTATATGACATTATATGTATTGTATACTATATTCTTATAATAAAGTAAGCTAGAGAAAAAACTGTTACCAAGAAAATCATAAGGAAAATATATTTACAGTACTATACTGTAACAAATCCGCATATAAGTGGATCTATGCAATTCAAACCCGTTGTTCATAGGTCAACTCTGTACACACACACATATTTATCCTGTATGATAAAGAATCTCAAGAAATGACTTCTCCCTCTTAACTGATCAGTTAAGGTCTTGGGCATTCCAGAGAAGCCTAAAAAAGAAATCGATATGTACTGTGCGGAATGGAAAGTAGCCTGATCTTTAGAAGGTATCTTCCTTTCATAGTTAAGGAAAAACATAACCACTGTTTATTAAGGATAAAATAAATACATATATACCTGCTGTCAAATGAGATCTCTGGAGGAATGATATGAGTACTGTCCTTGCCAATGAGGAATTTTATTCGATCATAGAAGAGTCTTGAGGTATGCTGAGAGAAGAGGGGTTGGCTTTGCTGAATGAGGTCAAGAGGATCTGGTGAGCCCTGACAGAGAGGACTTACATAACAGTTGCTTTGTTGACAACAATCAGGGTCCACACAGTCCGTCAAACCATCTGAAAAAAAAAATTTTTTAAATTTAGTTTTAAGGGAAACAATATTGCTTAAAATATGCATAAATGGATAACAATCTAGAATACAGACAAAGGTAACTGTGCATGTTTTGAGTTTAGAATCTATTAAATTCATGTTTCTCATGAAAACTTACTCTGAGTTTAGATGGCACAAACAAAGATTTGCTCACAAATCTTTCTTCCCTGAATTCTTGAACTTTTGTGCACTATCCCACATTGTTTATATTTGGATACAGTATTCCATGAGGTGTCATTCTCTTTAGAAATTTCCTTCTTCCTCAGCAAGACCATTCCTCCAGGATAGTAATGATTCTTCTAATTCTTTTTGAATTTCTCACACCATGTACATTTATGAGTAGACAATTAACAAATGCTTGCCAACTTGAAATTTTTAAAACATCTCCTGATATTCTTGTCTATTGGTGATTCTTTTTTTTCCCTAAGATTTTATTTACTTATTTGACAGAGAGAGAGAGAGAGAGAGAACACAAGCAGGGGGAGCAGCAGGCAGAGGGAGAAGCAGGCTCTCCACTGAGCAGGGAGCCCAATGTGGGACTCAATCTCAGGACCTTGGAGAACATGACCTGGCCTAACGCAGATACTTAACTGACTGAGCCACCCAGGCATCCCTACCGGTGATTCTCAAAACAGAGGTTGGTATTCTCACAGTGAAAGTGTCTGGAGCAGGGCAGTGTTTCTCAAATATGCAGTCGATTATCTGGGGGAGCTTATTAAATATGCATATTCTTGAGCCCCACCTATTAAATCAGATTTTTTCCAAGCCCAGGATTATGCAGACTTAATCTGGGTGATTCTGGATGATTCTGAAGCACACTAATGTTTCAGAACCTTTTTTTTTTTTTAATTTGTAGAAGCAACTAGAGCTTACTTGGTCCTAACAGCACTTATTTGATGAAAGTACTAATAAATCTCAGGTATATGAATGTGATGAGTTGCTCTTTCATTTCCTAGGCCTTCACTGGTTACTCCACACTCCTGAATCCATGGTTGTAACAATAAAAACAATCACATACAGGCTTCATTCTTTGGTAGAGGAATTGACAAGGGGCACAGGGGTTGCAGGAGTAGGGGTTACGTCGAGAATCTAATAGGCGCAAAGCACTGTATTAGGTGACTGAGGAAGTAAAGAGATAAAAAGACTCTTTGCCTGTTTTCAGGAGCTCTGAGCTGAGTAGGAAAATAGGTGTACAAACAGCTGACTCCTACACTAGTTAAAAGTGCAGTGTTACAGGAGACTCCGTGCAAAGAGAAGGGATGGGAGTGATTAACTGAGCATATGGACACTCCATCTACACCCAATGAGCAAAACAAACAAACAAACAAATAAATAAATAAAGTCCAAGGTCCTTAAAGCAGACAAGTGGCTCTAATTTAGATGTTTAACAAGGGTTAATATAAAGAAGCTAATCTTCTTGGCTGGCTGCGGAATAGGGAGGTTCAGATGGATCACTGGCTCCTTAAGGCTGCTGCAAGTTACCAGCCCCTGGCTTCCTGCTGCTCTTTGGCTTGCTCTCTTTCCCTGACATGGCTGCTCCCAGGGAGCTGGAGAGGGCGTGCTACAGCTGGGGGGCAATGAAAGCCAGGAACACCCAGAGAGAAGACGTTTGGAACAGTAGCCCTAGGGCACCCAGGAAATATTTTTCCCCGCATGAGGTCCTTTCGAATTCCCTGTGCCATAGACACTACTTTGATTTAAAATGCAGTTTGTTGCTTTCTTGCCTTCCCTGTGTGTTCAGTGTATTTTTGCCCCGATTTCTACTGTTCTGGAGGCATATTTCTTTTTCTCTGATGACTAACTTTTAAGTGTGGGTGCATTCCAGTAAGAAGTTCCCTTCTGCTCTCCTTTCTCCCCTCATTTAGCATATCATATTAACAGATTTTCTATAGATCTTAGATACCACCATCACCTCTCTCTCCCGTACATTGTTGTCAGTCTCCTATTAGCACATTATCTCTTTACTCTGCTAATTAAACATCTGGATGCACTGAAAAGCTGACAAAAATATTGGGCTGATTAAAAGAGTTCTCTGATGTCTGGGACTGGTGCATAACATACCGCACAAGGAAAAACTCCTTTTTCAAATGGGCAGTCACCTTTATCTTTCAACTGGTAACAAATGGACTAGTGATCATTGGATCAGGCATTCGTAGGTTTCAGCCTGTCAGCCACATAATTTGAACTTAGTTTTGAAAAGAAGCCGAGTTTAAATAAATAGAAACACCAAATGGTCTTCAAAACTGAATTCTAAAACCAAACACAGAGCCAATTCAAAACTGGGACTCACATTCTCATCTAGTTATGGGCTATAAATTCCAAGCTAATGCTTCATATTTAATAATTGCCTATTATAAAGGGCTGACCCTCTAAGACCTCTGTTTTCTGAGAGAACAGCGAGACTTCTGTTGAATCTAGAAAGGCTGCAGGCAGACAGCCCAATAATGGTATGCAACCCCCAAATTAGAATTCATAGGTAAGCCCAATCCATGGGCAAAGATCTACGTACCAATTATCACATTGGCTAACACTCCATACAGTATGTCTAGACTGTTACAAAGAAGTGCAAATGAGAGTCACACTGCATGTGTGGGTTTCTTTTTTCTTTCTTTCTTTTTTTTGGGGGGGTACTATTACCAGTTCTTTTATTGTTCTAAAGTGGCAGCTGTTGAACCCTCCTGACAGCCAGGCTTGGGGTATCAGATAGGAACATATCAAATGTTCACTGATTTTACTTTTAGGGCCTGTTCATTTTTAAAAGGGATAAAAATAAAAGCCAGCAAAAGAGAAGGAGGTTAAATTATCCTGAACGACTAAACACTGCATGCACCATTCCCAGCTTTGCCAACCTGTTAGGGGCAATGCTGGTAGGCTCGAGTGGGGCTGATAAGGATCAAGGACGCTGGTTTCTTTCATATATGGTCAAGGAATTTACTACTAAACTTTTACTTACTAGATGGATGCCTTTAGATGAAAGAATGATCAGACAAAGGAATATAAATGATAGAGGGAAAACCCATACTTTTCTAATCCTTAAAATGAATTTGTAAATACACATCCTTTTAGGGACAACATCTATATTACCACCTTGATAAAGACGGACAGTTAGTTCATGATAGGGTAGCCAAAAGGATTTGGAAACATGTATAATCAGTTAATATGCCAGGTGTGGCCCGAGGTACTTCCATATCTACAATTTCAACTAATTCCTACAACAACCCTGTTAGGTAGACATTCTCATCTTCATTTACATATAAAGGAGGGGAGGCCAAATGTGGCTGCACAGTTGGGAGAAATTGAGAGTCATATCAACAGCCCGCATTCTGACTACAAATCTACATGATCAGCAACATCATCTAAGCGAGTATGACCGAGGCTGTAAGATTTCCAAGTACCTGACTAATGTAGGGATTTAGAATACACACAGCGCTTAAGGTCAAAGAACCAGACTACGCGTCTCATCTTACTTTGCCACTCACAATCTAAATGATCCTGGACAAATCATTTCATCTCTTGGATTCTCAACTTCCTCACTTCCAAGATGGGGATTATAAAAATGCCTCTCCCACAGAGCTGTTGAAAGGATCACATGCTATAATAATCCTAAAGAGTTTGCCATTAACCAAGTGCTACACTGTACAGACTTCAAAGAGTCCAGGGCTACAGTCCTAAGGGTAGGTGCCAATGGTGTGAAGTGGCCAGAGGGCAATTAGCTGCCGTGCAGCATAGTCAGTTCGTTGGAATGTGTTCCTTTTGTGAACTTTGCTTGGTTAGGTTGTCAGACAGGTAGGATCCTGTGTGGCTCTAAATAGACACTAATACTACAGTAAATCTTTAGTCATTGAATTTCACAAATTCACAGTTTGTTATCATTTGGACAGGGGCTGGATTGAAGCTTAACCTTTTCAGCATCTACAGAATAGAGGGTCTGCCAAGAAAAGGAATAGTGAAAAAGAAATCAAAGGGCTGATCATTCCAATGACTCAGTTAAACAAAATCTTCTCAGGCACTTTAGAAACTCATAAAAATAGGCTAATTATAAATCACTCATGCATTTTTACCAAAGCAGGCCCCCGTACTAGGCACTCCTCTTTGCTTAGTTGTTGCTATTACATGCATAGAAGGTAATAGGACTGTATTTCCTTGGGAAATAGTATATAATTTAATTTTTCATCTATCCAGGCTGACGTTAACCCCAGCATTTTGTTGTATTAGTAAGAAGAAAAAGGGAGAGGCTCAAGTTCACTCAGAATTTGACCCGCTCAAATCACTGTTATTGCTATCACCTCATACAATTGACTTCTTCTGGGTCAGGAGAGTAAATTGTTTATATGCCACTAATGTTCATGTCCTCTGGTCCCCAGATGCCATCAATGGTTTCTAAAATCACTCAGAGTAGAGGCCCATGTCCTGACAATGACTTAACTTCCCCATAGTCTGGTTCTTCACAGTCTCTCTCTCTCACCACTCTGACCTTACCTCTTACTATCCCATACCCCCCTTCCCCATTATTCCTATGCCTGGAATGTTTTTTCTCCAATATCAACATGGATCACCCTTCATTTCTTTTAAGTCCAAAGGCCATCTTCTCAGGGAGGTTTTCTATGACCACCTTATTTAAAAATGCATCCCTGTCCCACACTCATATCCTCTTCCCTGCTTTTAAAAAAATATGTATTGAATGAATAAATGGATGTTTTAAAAATCCTACTTCTGGGGCATCTGGGTAGCTCAGTGGGTTAAAGCCTCTGCCTTCAGCTCAGGTCATGATCCCGGGTCCTGGGATGGAGCCCTGCATTGGGCTCTCTGCTCAGCGGGGAGCCTGCTTCCCTTCCTCTCTCTCTGCTTGCCTCTCTGCCTACTTGTGATCTCTCTCTGTCAAATAAATGGATAAAATGTTTTAAAAAAATCCTACTTCTATGACATTTGTAAATTTACCTAGAGATTAATAAGCATTTAACTAATGTGTCAAAAAACATCAGTTATAAGTAGATTCTTTACTGATAGCACACCTTTATTGCCGCTTTAAATTATTGTATTTCAAATACTAGCTCATTCATTTTCACCATTGCAAGGCAGGCAGATGTCAAGTATGACTAGCTTAGTTGATAGATAATGTGACTGATCTAGTCATAGAGTTCTTAGGTGAGTTATGGAGTGTAGATTTCCCAGTTTTGCATCTGGCATCACTTGGCAGTTTAAGCGCTCATAACTAAGTGATGATCTTTTAATAAATGGGTTGTTTGGAAACAAGGGGGCTATGGTCAGAAGAGAGTAATTAAGACTATGCTTTGTGATGCTAGGTCTTTTGTCCCAGCCAAATCTTAAAAGTAAATGTGGAGAGGGTGTCTGGTCCTTAAACAGAACAAATGTTACCAATTCATTGCTCCTTCTATTTTGTTTTCCTATTTACTAAACACTGCAGCATGCTGGTGACATTCAAAACATAAGGCTTATTGATCCATGAGCTTATGTGTTCATAATTCACCCATGGTGCTGATTTCTAGATCTAGAAACACTATATCATAAAACAGGCTTGCAAATAGCTATTGTTCTTAATGAATGGTGACTTGTTATGAAGAATGATTCCTGGAAGATCATTCTCTTTTAGGCAATTAACTTATTGATTTTACCAATGAATATGAATATAGACTACTGGAAGAGTTTATATAAGCTTGGAAAACATGTGACAAATACTTAAAAGATTAGGGAAAAAAGGGTTGCTCTGATTAAACACTCTTATTCCACATCTTTTTAGCCTCCTTAACAATTGTTCCACAGTATCAGAAACCACTTGCCTTCCTCTATAACTAGAATTAATAAAATGTAATCTTTGTTTGATAACTGAAGATCATATGAACTTCACACTGTTTTGTATGATCTGGTATGATCTGGATAATGCCTACCTTCATATTCTCAGCTCCTTGGCCCATATACCAGTCAAAATGACTTGCCTTTCACCTCCTAGAAGAGCCTAGCGCATTTCCACTGTAGGGCGTTTGTACATGCTGTTTCCTTGGCCTGGAGCATTCTGCTCCTCACTCAGGTGAGGCCTGCCTTACCATGTAGACTTCGTTAGGTCCCCCTATACATGTTTACAGCACTCTAAAAATTTTATAGCACTCTTTACAGTTGTAAATATGTAGTTATTTGTGTTGTTTCTTATTTAATATCTTTCTCCCTCCCTAGACCATAAGCTCCGTGGAGGCAGAAACTTTTCATGTCATTTGATCCCTAAAGCCAAGCACAATACTTAGCACAAAGTAGTAATGAATGAATGGAAAATTGGGTACACTCCATATGCAATGTCTGGCTGAAAGGTACACATCTGGGTCAAACATTTAGATCAATACCATCCAATAAAATTTCTTCCAATGATGGGAATGCTCTAGATCTGGGCTAGTAAGTAGTCACTAAGCTCATGTGGCTATTGAGCCCTTGAGATGTGCCTAGTGGAGCCCAGAAACTGAATTTTTAAAGATCTATTTATTTTAGAGGGAGGGAGAGAAAGAAAGCGAGTGAGTGTGAGGGGGAGGGGCAGAAGGAGAGGGAGAGAGAATCTCAAATAGAATCCCCACTGAGCACTGAGTTGGACATGGGGTTTGATCTCATGACCCTGAGATCATAAGCTGAGATGAAACCAAGAGTTGGATGCTTAACTAAGTCACACAGGCACCCCAAAAACCAGATTTTTAAATGTTATTTAAGTTAAAACGAAATAGTCACATGTCATTATTAGATACCATATCAGATAGTGCAGATTTTGATATCTCCAAATGGTTAGATGTTGGATGGCCTATAAGCTTAGACGAACACCAGAAAGAATTTTGAAATTTTTGTGAGGACCTATTTATCATTATTTCTCTTACTGTGGTTCCTTTCCTTGCTTTTATGTCTAAAAAGTCCTTTCCTGTCTTGAGATCTGTCACCTATATTTTCTTCTATTTGTGTTTGAGGTTTTCTTACACAGAACTCATTAATCAGTTGGAGTATTTTTGTTTATCTTATTTTTTTTTGAAATATGCTAGAAATTGAAAACCTAAGGTTTTTTTTTTTTTTTTCCTTAGTAGTTGTCTCAGCGCCATTTATTTCGTAATGCTTCTTTTCAGTACTGGTTTTGATGCTGGTTTTATAATCCACTAAATTTTTATTTGTACTGGGGTGTGTGACAGAGCTTTTATTCGCTTGTTCTGATCTGTCTATTCTTCCACCAGTACCACTACCACTTTGTTTTAATTATCATAGCTTTAAAATATGCTTTAATGTCTGATAAGTTCGAACTTGTCCTATTTGTTTTAGTTACTCTGATTTAGCTGTTAGACATTACACATTTTACATGTGTAATGTCTAAACATTTTTTCTCATGTCAATTCATATGTGCATGTAACACATGATGATCACATTTTCTAAACTCCAAATCGGTACACATAATTAACACATGGAACTGTGGTCATCATTCACATTAATATTAAGTCTCCTCCTCCAAGCACAGGGTTGTGCACATGGTAGGTGCTTTTGGACTAAAAGGAAATGAGGTCAAGGTATTTGATAGGTTCGTAATTTCTATGGTAATTAGTTCGTATATACATAATGCATAAGATAGCTTTCCTTGTTTTGCATGTTAACAAAAAATCTAAAGGTTATTTGTTCTCTACTCTGTTCTTACTGTTCAAGGAGCTTTTAGGTAGCTCCTAGACTAGTTGTGTCACCCACATATTCAATGCAGCCCAATTAGCTACTAAGAGTCACAATGCATTGAATCAGAGTGTAACTGAAGTCAAAGCTGCAGGAAACAGCAGCAATACTTAATGAGCATTCAAAGCTGATTAGAATGCAAAAAAATCCAGCCATTCTTTAAGTATCTGCTATAATATGGAGCAATCAGGTAGCAGCTACTTGAAGCAATTGCTTTAAAGTGATTTTTTTGATTGGGAAGATTTCTTAAGGATTACATTTTAAAAATGAGAACCATTTTTTTCCCCCAAAAGGTTCAATTGGCACTTTCTGATTTATTTAAAGCACACATACACGCACACATGCACAAACAAGTATGCAAATATTAATCACTAGTCATATCCAACTAAATGAATCCAGTCATTCTGGATAGCTGGAAAGCTGAAACCACCAAATGAAGGACATTTAATGTATTCCTAGGGATAATATTTAAACAGCATAGGACTCGATTTATTGTCCAAAATCTCAGTCCTGGGGCTTTCAGAGGTTATTTAATCCATCTTTCCATCTCAAGGTAGAACCAGATCTATATTTATCATCAATATCATCTCAATCCTACTAAAGGAATAAAATGGTAATTGGAACTCTCCAGGAGCCTTCCTTGCCACTCCCTAAAGAAACAATCATAAAAATACAGTGAACTTAAATCAGGGTTGTTGATTTTTGATTCGCACATAGATACACAGTTTTAAAGGAATGCTCAGAGGTCAATACATATTGAGCAAAATCTTCTATACCGTTTGTGTCTATATATACCACAGATATTAAGAACTGATAACCATTAATTCATTAATATTTAACTGATACATTCATTAAACACTTTTGGCTGCCTCAGGGTGATCTTGAGGCCATAAAAATGCTTGATAATTAAATATTCAATTATTTTTATCAAGCTGCACTTTATTAAGGCAGGAAACTTATTTTGGCTTAACTGAGTTTCTGAGTTAGAAATTACAATCATAGGGGTTGTTCAAGCATTTTCTGAGCATAAACATTTTAATCAATATATCAACTGGGAAATCTCTATTACGACCTCAAATCCTTTTTGGAATGAGGCAGACCACCAAAGTTTATACACTGGTTTTATCATTTCTTTGTTATATGATCTTGAGCAACTTATTTAACTTCTCTGTGTCTTGGTTTCCTAATTTGTAAAGCAGTATATTAAAAGTAGTTCCTGGGGGTACCTGGGTGGCTCAGTGGTTAAGCCCCTGCCTTCGGCTCAGGTCATGATCCCAGAGTCCTGGGATCGAGCCCCGCATTGGGCTCTCTGCTCAGCAGGGAGCCTGCTTCCTCCTCTCTCTCTCTGCCTGCCTCTCTGCCTACTTGTGATCTCTGTCTGTCAAATAAATAAATAAAATATTTTAAAAAATAAAATAAAATTTGTAAACCAAAAAAAAAAAAAAAAAGTAGTTCCTGGGGTGCCTGGGTGGCTCAGTGGGTTAAAGCCTCTGCCTTCTGCTCAGGTCATGATCCCAGGGTCCTGGGATTGAGCCCCGCATCGGGCTCTCTGCTCTGTGGAGAGCCTGCTTCCTCCTCTCTCTCTGCCTGCCTCTCTGCCTACTTGTGATCTCTGTCTGTCAAATAAATAAATAAAATCTTTTTTTAAAATTTAAGCTTTATTTAAACATATAATGTAACCCCACCACCCTCTCCCAACCCCTCTTCCCCCCACCCCCCTCAGTTTGTTTTATGACATTAAGAGTCTCTTTTGGTTTGTCTCCCTCCCGATCCCATCTTGTTTCATTTTTACTTTTCCTACCACCTTAACTCCCACCCCCGTTGCATCTCCACTTCCTCATATCAGGGAGATCATCTAGAGCGTATTATGCTTAGCAAAATAAGTCAACTGGAGAAAGACAAATAAATAAAATCTTTTTAAAAAAAGTAGTTCCTGCCTCATGGGGATTAAATGAAATAATTCACATAAAGGATTCAGCACTGTGCCTTGTACATAGTAAATCCTAAATACAAGTATGCTAATATTACTGGTAATTATATTATACTATATTGTATTGTACTATATTGTATTGTATTGTTTTGTATTGTATTGTATTATGCCAGAGTTTTCATGGGAAAGTAAAGTGAAAATGAATTTTGAAGGGCCATAGGAGTCCAGCAACTAGTTGATCAGTGCACCATGTAATTGAAAATCTCACTCTGGCTTCCCAATTAAATTTTTTTTCCTCATTCAACATTATTTATTTATTTTTATTAATTTTTAAATATTTGTTTAAATTTAAGAATCTGAGAAACAAACAGGGTTTTGGAGTGGAGGGAGTGGGGGGTTGGGTGAGCCTGGTTGTGGCTATTATGGAGGGGATGTATTGCATGGAGTACTGGGTGTGGTGAATAAAAAATGAATTTTGGAACACTGAAAAGAAATAAAATAAAATGAAAAAAAAATCAATTAGTTAACATATAGTATTTTATTGGTTTCAGAGGTATAGGTCTGTGATTCATCAGTCGTATATAATACACAGTGCTCATTACATTATATGCCTTCCTTAATGTTCATCACCCAGTTACCCCATCCCCTCCAGCAACCCTCAGTTTGTTTCTTATGATTAGAGTCTCATGGTTTGTCCCCATCTCTTGTTTCATCTTGTTTTATTTTTTTCCTCTCTTCCCCTAAAATTTTCAATTTAGGTAGCTAGTAAACAGTCTCTTCCCAAAATGGGCTGTTATCCTAAGTTTAATGTATGTGTATATGTTCTATGCATGTGAAGGGGAAGGAGAGGACAGTCTATCATTTTTCAAGGAGTTCACAGGAACTGTCTTATTTAATACTTAAAATAACCCTAGGAGAGAGTTAATATTATTATCAGTCCCATTTTAGAAATAAGGAAATTGCAGCACAGAGATACCAAGAAATTTTCCCAAATTATACAGCAGCCAGTAAGTACACAGCAGCCAGAAAGTTTAACTTCAAAGCCCTGTGCACTGAATCACGAAGTTGCTTCCATTTAAAATTCATAAATTCTTGTAAATTTTGAAGTAAACTGCTGGCCAGAACTAGTAAAGGAGGAAACTCTTACATAAATCCAGCAATCCTCAAGGTAGGATTGCTACCTTATTGATTTAAGCCTTATGTTTGGTTTCAAATGACAAGGTGTATAATTGTCTAAGCAGATATAGAAAGCAGAGGAATCAAATTTAATGACCTATTTCATTTTAAGCTAATATACAAGATTAGAAAGAAAACTTTTTAAATTAACTTCATGTTTCCTTGAGTAGAAATAAAGAGGAAAGTGAGAAATTGCTGTTTTAAGTTCATTCAGAGGTGATCTGGGCTGTTTTGAGGCCTGACTGAACAATGTATTAGATGCTTTTGTTTGTTTGACTGAAAAAGGAGCAGTTAGGTTACCCTGAGGCCTTGGAGCCAATATGGCTTTTGAAAACATCATGTGCAACTCTTGAATTAAATATAAAAATTCTACTGTGAATTGTCTTGATGCTGTGTCCTTTGAAAGATACAAAGCGTTACTAAAAGGTAGAGACACAAGAGGTTGCTCTAAATAACTAAGAACAAAGAAAATGATTTCACAGTGTGTATAGTGCAGGCCTCTGACAGTTTGAACAGGGGCATGTGGATGTAATAAACGGTATAATAAATGCCACAGATATGGGAGGTGGCATGGCTGTAGTTGTTAAGAGAACAGAGTCTGAAGTCATATAGACCTGAACTGGAACCTGGGAGCTGTGACTTTCTAGTTTTGTGATCTTGGAAAATTCACACACTATTTCCACTCTAAGCATTACCTTTCCGACCTAGATGTAGGGAAAGTAGTGCCTCTACTGCATGGCATTGTTTTGAGGATTAAATGAGATATAATGCATGCAGAGTTTGCAATATAGTCTGATGATAGTAAATATTCAATAAACCAAGATTTAAAAAGTAGTATGGCCTTATATAACTCAATATTGTTTATAAAAAGGGTTCCTAATTTTCACTCTTGGCCAAATTGGTCATCCACTGTGCAGGGCTATTCCTTTCTTATATTTACATTTTGTAAACAACTCACCTCCATCATTGTCCAAGTTATCTCCACAAAGCATTTCCATGACAACATTGCAGCCTGTCCCACTCCAACCCACCTGACACACACAGTGCCAACCATTTTGATCCAGGGTACATCGCCCATTTCCGAAGCAGAGCCCTGGGCAGCCATCTGTAAAGACAGCAAAGAATAACAATCGGAGACATCAGAATGGGATTGGGAAACAATGATGTATCTACCTATAGGACAGTATCGAATCACTTGGGCTCCACTCTGATGAGATGTTGAATAAATGGAAGAGGAACTTGCTTGCTTACAAAACCTTCCCAGGGAACTTGTTATCGCTTACTTGCCTGTGCTTTTCCTCAGAGAGCCAATTAAGCATTATTAATGCTAACCCCAATTCCCAACCTCTGGTGTAGATAAGATGAAAACCAATGGGGACAGAAAAATGTTTTTTGTTTCTTTTTGAAAAAAAAAAAAACACAAAAACCTTCTCAGCTCAATCAAAACTGGATAGATGATACTGTATCTTGTTAGGCCAATAAGCTCAGAAAAGACAGCAGTTTCTATGAAAAGAAACTTCCCCTAACTACTTTCAGTCTGTACTGATTTTTCCCTTGTGAGGCACTGCTTCAGGACTTCCGTATGTTGGTATGCCGTTCAGACCATGCCATTAAATATTTGTCCATATAAATGCCTTAGAAATGTGCTGCAGTTGCTTTACATTTATTTGGCTTTTTTCTTTAAGATTATCGTTGATCTGAGGGCTAAGGGTTAAATTTTTTACTTATCTGGTCTCTCCCTCAGAAACTAGCATAATAATATCAAGCCTGTAGTAGGTGCTCAAAAAATGTTAATGGAATTAATGCGAGCCAAATTGAGATCTTCAGAATTCTAGAGAATGACTGGATAAATAAGTCAAGAGGAAACTGTAAACACTAACAATGGTCTCTATTTAGACTTTTAATTTCTCTGGAATGCCCTACTCTATCTACAAATAGTTCAGAGTTAGGCCATTCCAAAGGGCAACTGTGTATGTGCCAAGTGCTCAGTGGACAGATGAACAGAGATGGCAATAATGGCATATAGCTTCTGGAATTTTCTCAGTAGCAGCACAAGACCAGATCTGAATTTTACTGGAGAGAATCCAATCAATATATTTTTTCATTTGCTGTCTTTGAAAGAAAATTCCAGAAGTATAAAGAGGAAAATAATTTTCAAAAAATCTGTAGATATAACCCAATGTTCCTTCCAAATGGCTAAGTAACTATCAACAGACCAGACGAAGAAACAACTTTAAAATAAAATGACAGATGGCTGTTAGAAAATATGAAGACTCCCTCATTATATATATGTATATGTACACACATATATATATGTGTACATATACATATATATATTCCTCAATAAGGGGTACAGGATGAATATAAATAGGTTTAAGAAAATAATTTATCTAGCTCCATTCATCTGGTTCCATTATCATAGATATACAATGGTTACAGAGAAAACAGGGATAGCTTGGAACATAGCCAACTTTCTGAGGCTGAGGTAAAGAAAGGCCAGGATATCTGACAGAAAAACCCTTATTGTCTCTTATTGTCTTATTGTCTCAGATCCTTGGGAGGATGCACGATGGGTTACTTATAAGGGGAGAATTCTTCTGCCCTTGAAGGGATACTGTACATGGACTTAGAGCCATATTGTTAAGTTAAAGAAAATGTTCAGTTGTCTATTCAAACCTAGTTCATTTAATAATTACCTGCCTGTGATACACACACACACAACTCCATAAAAAGACAAAGAGAAACAGTTCTTAAAACTGCTTGTCAATCCATTATACACTATGGCCAAAAAAAAAAAAAAAGACTCTTTGTTGTTAGAAAAACAAATCAATTTTTAGTCAGACTATTATATCATGAACCTGACAATATCACACTTAAGGAAGCCTACCATAAGTAAAAACACAAACCGGAAACACACACAGACACATACACTTCACCCCGCCCTCCTTTCCCACATGCGTATTTTCCATTTACAATATTTTTCTGTTATAGAACGAGTGAGAAAAATCTTACCTCGGACAGCATCTAAGTAGTGAGCTAAAAGGGGGGGAAAAGAGTGATTGAATGAATTTCTGGGAGACCACAGCTATCCAACATGTATTAATGGTCTACCATCTGTTGCCTGGGAGGAGAACAGCAAACTGCGAACTGCCGAAATGCCTGCAGCTCAAAAGTTGGTACATGGGCCTGTGTAGTTTGTGAATAATATTTTCTGTGGGAAAGATATTAATGGCTTTTCTGCAAGAAACTCTATTAGGCTTCCTAAAAAAGTGTCATATTTCATTAAAAGTATAAGAACTGCATTTTTACATTTCAGTAATAACTTTTGTGAAAGAGCACTAGCTTGAACTTCTTATTAGTAATATCTTTAGAAGGGAGTTCTGGAGTAACCACCTTCCGTAATCATCAGAATATTTAAATCCTCTTATGTGAAGGCAATAAACTTACTGTAATGCAGGAATGTAATTACTTATGCTGCATCGGAATCTCACCCCTCACCACTTTTTAATGAATCTTAAATATTTTCCACAGTCACAGAACAAGACTTACTCTACCTTTAGTAGAGTAGTAATGTAGTTTATTAAGATTATATGTTATGTAATAGTAATGTATACTTTATATGTATACATTGTATAAGATTATATTAACATATAATGTATAATGTATAAGATTATATTAACATATAATCTTAATAAACTATATAAACTAAATAACTAAATAAACTAGATAAAATATAACATGTTATATATAGTATACATTACTCTGACAGGTCCCAACCATTATAACAAAATACTTTCACCTAAAAATAAGAGTGGTGGTACAGTCTGGTGGGGAAAAAAAGACCATAAGCAATGAATTGGGTATCCAGAGGTGCACCCTTGCCTTTGCTCTGTATGAGATGTCTGCGTGCTCACAGAATGCCACGGGAACACACTGTGACCCACTTTCCTTAGCTGAACAATGGGAATCGTACTTGTCCGTCTATACATGAAGGAGGCCTTTGTTGCAGATACATGTACGTGTCAAGGACTTGGATTTTTTCCAAAAAAATAAAAGTATTTTAAAATTGAAACTCTAGTTATTATTACTGTCTTACTATAGTGTGAAGACCGCATGAAAGATTTATTACATGGGCTCTCTCATACCCACAGAGGGTTCTCACAGGCAGCATCCTCAAAATTAGTGAAAGTCGTGACAAGGGGTGGGAGAGGGTAGATGCCTCAGTATGAACTCTCTATACTACCTGATAAACAATACAATACAGATGTTCTACTGATGGTAGGTCAGGAGTGCCTTCCTCATATACAGTAAAGAAAGCTCCTAATGATATCAAATGGCCTCTGTTAAAGTAGTCCTGTTTAATGAAATTGCCTCTAAGTGCTTTCAAGTGAAACAACCTATACTTTGCAAAAGGAAAAATGGGCAGTGAATGTTATGTTCACAACAAAAGCACTTCTCTTATTAAGTAATGACACTTTATTCCAATGTGTCATCTTTCATTTGAGTAACTCAATGCACCAGAAAACAGAAAATATAAGGAATACTGAAGTAATGAGCAAAGAAATGACACAAGAAAGAAGTAAGATACTATCAACAAGGGAGGAATACTCCCAGTTAACCAAACTTTCAAACTTATGGCTAACCCTTCTCCTTTTTCTCTCCTCCAACCTCAAATTCTATGAAAAGCCTGGTGATTGATCGCTAACATACTTTTCCTTCTTCAATTAATCCAATGTACTTTGTTCAAAGTATGGCGGTACTTACCAATTGTGCAGTGGTCGCCCTCCCATCCAGGGCTACACTCACATTTTCCATCTTTGCACTGGCCATGCTCGGCACAGTGAGAATGACAGGAGCGTTCTTCACATGTTGGTCCTACCCAGCCTTCTTCACACTGGCAAATTCCTCTTGAGCAGACTCCATGGCTACCACACTCCATAGTACAGAGCTCTGTAGGAAATTCAAAGAAGATATGTTTACGTATTTTATTAAAACCAGAGTTTTTTCTTTCCAAAAGACATTAAAATTACCAAAAATCCCGCTCTATATTTATGTTTTAAATATATAAACTAAATGTCACAAAGACCTCTAGCATTTCAGTGAATTTGCAAGGAACTCTATAAAAAAGATAGTTAAGTCTCTAAGTATAAAATAAACCCTAAGTCAAACTGATTTTGAAAAGTCCATAAAATGATAATGGCATTCAAGGCTTAGAAATGAAGTCACTGCCAAACAAATGTCAAGTGGGTTTCACTAAAAATTCATTAAGATCACAAATAATGTTACAAGGATTTTATGATGCTGCAAGCAATCATTGGGGAAAACACACACACACATAGTAAAATGGTGCTCTAACTTCATTCAGGAAGAGAGGTTCTACAATTGAAAAGATAGCTTTTTAATAAAATTTATAATATACAAAAGGTAAAACTGCCAACAATGGTAATCAACTATTTTCCCCGAACATACAAACAATATCTGCATTTACTTTAAGCATTTAAAATGAATCCTGGTTGATTAAAGTACAGTCTTATCTGGAAATGTCATTCATTATTTGGCCAATATAATCAAGTTGTACACTGGCCTTACCAAGGTTCTCTCCTCTGTCCCCTTGACTTTTTGTTGAGATATGCTGAATATTAATAAAGTTATGACAGTAGAGAAGCTAAAGTAAAATTTTGGCAAACCTTTTTCTTGACTGAATACCCTTGCTGGAGGAGGAAATGAGGGATAAAATCCTATAGGAAGAATGCAAAAGGAATAATGCAATAGGTTTTGGGTACAATTTGCCATATACTTTTGAAAGAAACAGAGAGTATTCTGAAGCCAAGTCATCTATCTTTTATAATCTCAAATCCTGAAACAGGTTTTATATATTTAGGAGTATTGACATGTGATGATATTTGCATTACTCTATATTACCTGTAACAAAGCTCTATCTATGTAACAAAGTTTTCTACTGTGCACTTAGCAGAGTTATTTTTCAGTGGGTGAGAATATTCTTCTGATAAAGACATGAGTATGGATTTTTATTACTATCTAAATCAATTTGTTCACTAATTCATTCACAAGTATTCTCTGTGGGTTAAGGTATGACAGAAGGAACAGTGGATACTGAGAGATCAAGTGAGATTTCAGCAGAGACATGTCCATTGAATTTATCAATATGGAAATTGTTGGTGGCTTTAGGAAGAACTGTATTGATAAGGCAGCAATTGTAAAGTCAGATTTGAATGGGTGGAACAGTGAATGGAAAACTGTGTGTAGGGTCAGCAGATTGTAAGAAAAGTATAGAACCAAGAAAATACAAAATACAAAAAAAGGGGGGAGCTTTGCCTAACAAATGATAGTTCAAGTAGGTTGATCTTGAAATAGACCTACTCTCTATATCTTGTTTCTGAATCTCTAATTGATAATCTGGATTTCTAATTTCTGTTCTTGTCATGAATCTGAGGTTATAATTATTCTCCCCTTAAAAGCCTTCTCCAAGGCTGAACTGAAAGGGCCTTTCTAAGATTAGGGAGCTAAATGGGTCAAAGCCAATCAAGTCAGAGCTAACAGAAAAATTAGAGGCTCATTTTTGTGTATACTGCTTTATACAACTATAAACTCTAAGCACAGAAAAAACTATCATTCTGGTGATTTCCTGAAAAGTAACAGGACTAGATGACCAGTATCAGGAAAATGGCAGACTAGCCTATCCTTAAACCATCCCAGTATAAACCTTAGAACTGTAGAATACAATGTAATAATTTTAAAAATTACATGTTTTGGCTCACAAGAAACAGAATTATCAAACGTCAGAAGCAAAGATGCAGCTAACAGCCAAAGAAGTAAGCATATAAGTCTACCTTCTGGCTGCTCTAAGTGGTTATTATGCCCAGTAATGACTAGGGTATCTATGTACACAGAGAAAAAGGGATGAGATTTTTGGCCCATTAAGATGGGGAGTTAGACTGAAATTCCTGCAGAAACTAAGGATGCTTGAAGGGATACAATCTCAGTGAGATGGGGACTAATAAACTCTATCCACTAGCCCACAGAGATGGAAAGGAAGCATTAACTATAATGATAATAATAATATCACTAATAGTAATAAATTTGGGAATTAGAAAACAATATTGAAACAAAATACTACCTAATAATAATATGTGCAATAGAGTGTCCAGAATGAAATATTTCTAAAACTTTGTAATATTCAGGAGTTAAGTAAGATACTTTGTCAAGTATGCATATAAAATTTAAAGGTGGAATTGTTTCTAGTAATTGTGACCTCAGTAATTTTTACTATTCTCTCCTGATGTAAATTGGAAAATTTAGACAAAATATATTTAAAAACTGTTGGACATTACTGGATTTCACAAAAGAGTAAAGAATTACTAGGCCACATTCTAGGAGAAAAAGAAAACTGAGATAGGTGAATTTTACATTTATGGATGTTTTTCTACTAGAAGTATCTGTCAGTTCCGGTAGAGTCAGCTGGAAGACCCGGAAGCTGAATAGAGCTTTTGTCAGTCTCACGGGTGCCAGAAAAAAAAAAAAAATATATATATATATGTATATATATACACATATATATATATATATTTGACTACATAATGGCTAAAAAATTTCTAATAGTGAAGAAAATATCAAGCCAAATATATGAAGCAAAATTGAAGCAACAAAAGAGAAAAAGACAAATTTACAACATAGAGACTTTAATGCCCCCATTTCTCAGTAACTGATGATAGAACAAGCAGACAACAAATCAGAAAGGATATGAAGCAACGAAAGAGAAAAAGACAAATGTACAACATCGTCAGAGATTTTGATGCCCCCCTTTATCATTAATTGATGATAGAACAAGCAGAAAACAAACCAGAAAGGATATGAAATATTTGAGTAACATGATTATCAAATTTGATCTAATTGACACATATAGAGCACTACAATAAATAATATAAAATGCACATAATTTTCAAGTGCACATGGAACATTTACAAATATTGACCATATGCTGGACTATAAAGCAAGTCTCAATGTATCTCATGTATTGAAATTATTTATAGCATGTTGTCTGACCATTGTGGACTTAAACTTGAAATAAAAAGACAAACGGGGCATCTGGGTGGCTCAGTTGTTAAGTGTCTGCCTTTAGCTCAGGTCATGATCCCAGGGTTCTGGGATTGAGCCCCATATCTGGCTCCCTGCTCCATGGGAAACCTGCTTCTCCCTTTCCCACTCCCCCTGCTTGTGTTTCTTCTCTTGCTGTGTCTCTCTCTGTCAAATAAATAAATAAAATCTTTTAAAAATTGTAAAAAAAGATAAACAAAAGGTAACTATAAAATCCATATAATTTTGGAAATTACAAAATATACCTCTAAAAAGCTATGGAACAAAAAGAAAATCATCATGGAAAATAGAAAATACTTTAAATGAATGAAAATACAATGAACATATCAAAATTGGTATAACTAAATCCACGTATATAGGAAAACTTAAAAGGTATAAAGGAAAACCAGCTGAAAACAATGACACATGCATCCGTTCCAAGAAATTAGAAAAAAGAAAAGCAAAGTAAACTCAAATCGGGTAGAAGAAAGAAAATAATAATTAAAAAAGCTGGAATTAATTAATAGGTACATAGAATATAAAGAATCAAGAAAGCTAATGTTTGACAATTTGTATAGCCCAATAAAACTGATAACTGATGGGACCTGAGGAAGAAGAAAATAGAGAGTATCATGAATGAAAAAGATGACACTGCTATTGAATGTACAAACATAAAACATCATAAAACAACATTATAAACAACTTTTTGTCAACACATTTGAAAATTTCAATGAAATGGACAAATTCCTAGTAAACACAATTTACAATAATGAACACATACAAACAAAAGGAAACTGAATAGTTTCTATAAAGAACCTAAATCTACAATGAAAATTATTCTCACAAAGAAAATCACCATCTCAGATGACTTCACTTATAAATATATCAAACTTTTAAGAAAGAAAAATTGCCAATCTTGAATAATCTTTTTCAAAAGATTAGAAAAAGAGGAAACACCACAATGTGAGTTATGAGGCCAGCATAACCTTGATATAAAATCCTGGCAAGAATATTATAGGAAAAAATACAGGTCAATTTCACTCACGAATATGAATGCAAAATCTTAAAACACAAACAACAAATCTAGCATTACATAATATGAAATAATGATCAACTTGTGCTTATTCTAGGAATATACAATTACATTAATATCTGAAAATCAATCAATGTAATTCATCATATATATGAAATAAAAGAAAAAAACATATGATCATTTAAATAGATATATAGTAAGTACTTAGTAAAATACTAAACATCTATTCATGATAAAGGCTTATAGCAAACTAAGACTAAGAGGAACATCAGTCTGATAAAGATTAGCTACAAAAAAATGCCTACAGCAAACATTGTATTTAATAGTGAGATGTTGAAGTAGTTTTTCTATTATTGAGAACTGAGAAAAGATGCCTGTGACCGTTACTTCTATACACCATAATTTTAGAGATCCTAGCCAGTGCAATAATATAAGAAAAAGAAAAAAATACAGAAATTGAAAAAGAATGAATAAAACCATCATTATTCAAAGATAGTATGATTGTGCTTATACTAACTATGAAAAGAATCTATAGAGATAAATTATTAGAATATGTGAATTTAGCAAGTTCTCCAGATATTAGGCTAATATATAAAAAAGTTCTTTTTTTATCAACAACAATAAAAACAAATGCTGAGAAATATTTAAACCATGTGTAACAGCATCACATCATATACCTAGTAATAAATTTAAAAAATATGTGTAAGACATGATGAAAACTATAAAACCTTATGAGAAAAATTAGAGAAGACGTGGATAAATGGAAAGCTACGCCAAACTCATTACCTGAAAAACAAAATTAAAGATGTCAATTTCCCCCATATTATTCTGTAGATTCAATGCAACCTCAATCAATATCTTGGCAGTTTGTGTGTGTGTTTGTACATGTGTGCAAATATTAACCACCTAAGGAAAGAGACAGATTAAGGTGAGAAGATGTACTCTAGCCAACAGCAAGACGTATTGTAAAGCAAAAGAAAGAAACAGATTAAGGTGAGAAGATGTACTCTAGCCAACAGCAAGATGTACTGTAAAGTTATTTTATTTTAGACTGTGGGTACTGACACAATAGCAAATAGATCAATGAGAGTGAATAGAGTCCTAAAACTTATAAGGGTACTTGAATTATGGTTAGGATGGCATGGTAGGCAACTGTGAAATGACTGCTGTTTTAAGTGGTTCTGGGAAACTGAATATCCACTAGAAAAAAAAAACCCTCGCCCTATATATAAAATCAATTCCAGATACAATGTAGTAAATATAAACTATCAAAACTTCTAGAACACAACATAAGGAAAAAATTTCATGATCTTAACTTAAAAAAATTTCTTAAACAGTATGCAAAAATGATAACCACAAGGGCAAAAAATAATAAATTGGGCTATATCAAAATTACATTGTTTTCTAATCAAAAGATAAAGAAAAAACATGCTCTAAGTGGTAGAATATATTCACAGCACATATAAATGAAAAATAGTTTGTATCCAGAATATACAAAGAACTTTCTCAAGTCAATAATAAGACATAAAACTCAATACAAGAATGGGCAAGAGATCTTGGGATGTCTGGGTGGCTCAGCTGGTTTAGAGTTTGACTCTTGGTTTTGGTTTAGGTCATGATCTCATGATCATGAGAATGAGCCTGGTATTGGGCTCTATGCTCAGCACAAGTCTGTTTGAGATTCTCTCCCTCTCCTTCTCCCTCTGCCCTTCCTTCTGCTCTCTTTCTCTCTGTCTCTCTCATAAAAAAATAAATAGATAAATAAATAAAATCTTAAAAAAAAAGAAAAGTGGGCAAGATATCTGAGAGAGATATTTTATAAAAGAGGATATCCTAGTCTACAAAACTGTATGGAAACATGCTTAGCATCATCACTTACCAGGGAGATACAAAATAACATAACAATGAAATACACTGCACACACACAAGAATGGTTAAAATCTACAAGACTGACAGTAATAAAAGTTGGTGACAATGTGAAGTAATAAAAAGTCTCATATATATATTACAGGTGATTTTGTAAATTAGTACAAACACTTTGGAAAACTCTCTGACATTATCTGCTGAAGTTTGATATATTTATGCCTGTGGTTCAGTGATTCTACTTCTAAGTACTTACTCAACAGAAGTGCAAGTAAGCAAATGTTCACTGAAAGATGTGTATAAAAGTGTTTGTAGAATTATATGTGCTAGCCAAAAAATGGAAACGCTTTAAATATCCATCAACAATAGAAGATATAATTACGGTAGATAATTAAAAAATAGTTATGTCACAATGAAAATGGATGATCTACATCTATGTGCCATAATACAGATGAATTCCTCTAAAAATAATGTTGAGTGAAAGAAATGAGATGCAAAATCATACGTACTGTAAGATTCTATTGATAAAGTATTTGGAAAGCAGGCAAATATTAGAAGTCATGATTGTTACGTTGGGGAGGAAGGAAGGAGGAGGCAATAATTGGGGAGGGCGAAAAAAGAGGCTTCTGGTTATAGTATCCAACATTTTGACTTGGGTGGCAGTTAACAGGTGTTTTATACTTAGATAATTCACTAGGCTGTATACTTACGACTTTTGTACTTTTCTGTATATGTGTTAAATTTTAACAAAATATTAAGAAATCAGTTGTAATGACCAAAAGAACAGAAATATAAAGAAATTCACAACTTCCAAGGTTGAAAAAGAATGAAAATAATGCAACAACAACAACAAAAAAAGCAGAAAAGGGGGGAAAGACAAAGAAAAAATAAATATGATAAATAGGAGATATAAAAGAAGATTCTGGGCTATAAGTCCAGACAAGTTAGCAATCCTAGTAAATAAAAACAAACTGAACTTGAAATTTAAAAGAGAGAGACTCTGGAACTCAGTGGAAAAGAAAATCAAGTTATATTGTTTCTGTTAATAAGAGATGTGCTGAAATATACCAATACAAATTTGGTAAAAAAAAAAACCATAAATAAATACAAATTTGGTAAGAAAAAGGCACTCTAGAAAAGTATCATCCAAGAGAAGCAGGGTGTAGTTATAACATCAGACAAAAGAGATTTCAAGGTATGGAGCATTATTATGGATAAAAAGAGTCATTACATAATGATAAAAGGAACAATTCATCAGGGAAATATAAAAATCCAGACCGAGTAAGAAAATTTAGCTCCCAGATCGATAAAGCAAAAGCTTGATAGACTGATAAGATGACAAATTACAAATTTCACAATAGGTAGTAAGAAGATAAAAAATTAGTAAGGAAGTAGAAAATTTGAATAGTACAATGAACAACTTTAATATACTGGACATATATGGAATCCCAAAGCTATGATTATATGATATATATTCTTTTCAAGCACATAGAGAATACCTACTAAAACTGACAAATAGTAGTTCACAAGGCAAGGCTCAATAAATGGCAAAGATTTTACATCCTACAGATCACGATGTTTCAGCAAAGTGCACTAAAATTAGAAATCAATAAACAAAAAGAAAAAAAAACCCACCAAAGAAAAGTGTTCTTTAAAAACACACTTCAAAATAATTCATGGATTACATAAAAATTATATTGGAAATTAGGGACTGAATAACACTGAAAATACTATTTATAAAAACTTGTGGGATATAGCTTAGACAGTTACTTAAAGGAAATTTACAGCTTTACATACACTTAGTAGAAAAGAACAATTGAAAATTAATGAACAAAGTGTCCAACTCAAAAAGTTAGAAAAAGGACAGCATGCATATAAGTAGAAGGAAGTAAACAAAAACAAGGTAAGAGCAGAAGTTAATGAAACCAGAAACAAAGAAGAAATAGAGAAGATCAACAAAACCAAAACCTGTGCCTTTGACATGAATAATAAAATAGAGAACCCTCTGGCAAGAAAAAGCAAGGAAAGTAAGAAAAGAAATGATACAAATAAACATTAAAGATTAAAATATAAAAATAAATGGGAGTGCTCTGAACAATTTTATGCCAGTAAGTTTGAAACCTTAGAAGAAGTACATATTTTTCAAGGAAACAAAATGACTTGAGAGGAAATACAAAGCCTGAACACCCATTAAAGAAACTGAGAATGGCCCACATGGTTTTCTATGTGTACTTTGTTAAACTTCCAAGGAACAGATAATCTCTGCTTTAAGTGATACCAGACAACAAGAAAAGAGAGAAGTCTTCCTGAATGATTTTGTGAGGGTATTATAATCTAGTTCCAAAATGGGGTAAGGAAAAAAGGGACTTTACAATAGGCCAATCTCACTAATAAACATGTCTGCAAAAATCTCCAATAAAAGATCTGGAAAATAAACCAGCACACACATACACACACATATGCACATACATACACATACACATACACAAATACAGATATTAAAACTGGGGCTCCTGGCTGCCTCAGTTGGTTAAGTATCTGACTTTGGCTCAGGTCATGATCTCAGGGTCCTGGGATCAAGCCCTGTGTCAGGCTCCATGCTTAGCAGGGAGCCTACTTTTCCCTCTCCCACTGTCCACTCCCCCAACTCATACACACACTCTTTCTCTCTCTCTCTCAAATAAATAAATAAAATCTTTTTTTAAAAAAGGTTATTACTACCAAGTAGGGTTGAACACTAGGATGGTTGAACTTTTGAAAATGTAGTCATGTAATTCATTATTGAATTAATCTACTTCACTTGAAGTTCATTTCATAATGGATTAAAGAAAAATTACCTTAAATAGAGAAAGAGCATTATATAAAACTCAGTTCCTACTCATGATATAATCTCTAAGCAAAACAGGACTAGAAGGGGGCTTACTGGATATTATTAAAGTGGTTTTCCAAAATCCTACAGTAATCATCACACTTAGTAATAAAATAATAAAGATATTCCTCTTAAAGTCAGAAGTACTATAATTAATGCTTCTAATTCAATGTTGTACTAGAGATGTTGGTTAGTGTCATAAGGTAACAAAAAATATATAATGTGTAATACCTGAAAAGGAAGAGACAAAATGGAGTGTATAGGTAAACTATGAGAAATAGAAGAGGACAGCAAAGTTGTTGGATAAAAGATCAACAGAAAAAAAGATCAACATCATGTCTACATAAGGAAGCCAAATTAAAATATGCACTTAAAAAATCTCACAATAATAAATCTAGCAAAAAATTTTAACATTCTTTTATGCATTATTTTTAGAACTTTTTTAGGGGATTGGGAAGACGGCAGAATACGAGGACCCTGAACTCACCCTGTCTTATGTTTATAACTAGATATCATCTATCCAAGTCAATAAACCAGAGAGTGATTTGAAGACTGAAGACTGGCAGAACAAACACCATAACTAAACATAGAGACGAAGCCACATTTGAAAGGTAGGAAGGTCAGATATGTGGAGGCTGCCCGCAGGAGGGATGGAGCTGCATGGGCATGAAAGGGCAGAGAAACAGGCCCTCGCACCAGGGATTTCACATGGGGAAGACTAATCCCCATAAACATTTGGCTTAGAAAACCAGAGGGGCTGAATTTTGTAAGTTTATATAACCAGTGGGACTTGGGAGCCTGGAGTTTTAAGGCAGCAGTCTCAGGACTGGGTGAGCCATGAGAACGAGTGATAGCTGGGTCACTGCCCTTAGACAGAAGCCTGTGCAGAGAGGCAGCATAAAAATGGCAGTTACACAGTGCCAGAGGCAAATGGGAGACATATCTATTGAATCTGATTTCAGAGAGTGTTGGGGGACTTCACTGAAAATGAGGGAGTTGGCAGGTGCCATTTTCCTCTACCATATTCCAGCATAAACATTCACCTGTGGGAGGTGGGGTGGCACAGGAACTTGTAGCATTGGCTCAGGGCAAATTTCATTAAAGCTGAGTGAGCACCTGGTACAGCTACAGTACAGTGACCAGCCACATGTGCCCAGGTACCCATGTACACCAGACTCCTATGCCGGGTGCACAGCTGCTGCCTCATGCCATGCCCAATCATTGCACTGGTACATAGCTCCTAGCTACTGCAGCATTTTAGGGGATCTGTCATAGTCCTAGAGGCCCAATGCAAATTTTGCTAACATTGCCAACCTGCTCCCAAGGTCCCCATTGGGCAGCCCCTCTCAGAGTTAGCCTGCCTGAGTCCCACCAGCACCACAGTGAGTAAGCACAGACCACAACAGACAGAGAGTCAGGGCTGTTGACTGCACTGAAAGGGAAAGTGACTCAGGCACAACAGCAGGGCCTAAGCAACACACATAGGATACTCTCCTGAAGTACCACATTCTGGTGAACAGGGGATACTTCACTTGAGGGCACTCCAGGACCACCTCTTCATAAAGTCACTACTTTCAAGAGCAGGAAAACATAGCTGACTTTCTTAACACACAGAAATAGTCACAGAGAGGCAGGCAAAATGAAAGAACAGGACAAGGCCATAGTCAGAGATGTAATGAAACAGATATAAGTAACATGCTTGATAGAGAATTTAAAGCAATTATCATAAGGATACTCATTGGACTTAAGAAAGGAAGAAGACATGAGTGAGGCCCTTAACACATAAAATAACAGGCCCAGTAAATGAATTGAGAAACAGACCTGATGGAATGCAGCAGGATGGAAGAAACAGGGGAACAGATTAGTCACCCAGAAAACAGAGTAATGGAGAGTAACTGAGCTGAACAAAACAGAAAAAGAAGAATTACATAAAATGAGAATAGACTTAGGAACTCAGTGACTCCATCAAATGTAATAGCATTCTTGTTATAGAAGTCCTAGAAGAAGAAGAAGAGAGAAGAGGGGGCAGAAAATTTATTTAAGGAAATAATAGCTGAAAACTTCCTTAATCTGGGGAAGGGATCAGATATCCAGATCCAGGAAGCACAGAGAACTCCCATCAAAATCAACAAAAGCAGGGGCGCCTGGGTGGCTCAGTGGGTTGAAGCCTCTGCCTTCGGCTCACCTCATGATCCCAGGGTCCTGGGATCGAGCCCCGCATCGGGCTCTCTGCTCTTCGGAGAGCCTGCTTCCCTTCCTCTCTCTCTGCCTGCCTCTCTGCCTTGTGATCTCTCTCTGTCATAATAAATAAATAAAAAAAATCTTTAAAAAAAAATCAACAAAAGCAGACACACACCAAGATATATTATAATTAAATATGCAAAAATAGTGATAAAGAAAAAAATCTTAAAAGCACCAAGACAAAAGGAGTTAGTAACTTGCAAGGGAAAGCCCATAAAGCTAGCAAGTGATTTCTCAACAGAACCTTGTCAAGGCAGAAGGGAGTGGTGTCATATAATCAATGTGCTGAATGAGAAAAATCCACAGCCAAGAATACTCTATGCAGCAAGGCTTTCATTAAGAATAGAAATAAAGAAAAAGAGTTTCTCAGATAAACAAAAACTTAAGGAGTTCAGAAACAGTAAATCAGCCCTGTAAGAAATATTAAAGGGGACACATTTAAGGAAAGGGAAGGACCAAAAGTGACAGTATAAAGGTAGGCAACACAAAATCAATAAAAATGAATATTTCTATAAAAAAATCAGTCAAAGAACTCACAAAAAGGATATAAAATATAACAAATACCTAAAACATGGGAGGAGAGGAGAAAAGAATGGGTCCAACTTAAATGACTATCAACTTAACTATACACTGCTATATGCAGAAGAGGTTATATACAAACCTAATGGTAACCATAGATCAGAAACCATTAATAAATATAAAAAGAAGAAAGAGAAATAAATCCAAATATATCACTAAATAAAACCAGCAAAAAACATGGAAGAGAGAAAGACAGAAAGAAAAAGAAAGGATCAGAGAAAATCTTCAGAAACAACCACAAAACAAGTAATAAAATGGCAATAAATACATATCTATTAATAATTACTTTGAGGGGTGCCTGGGTGGTTCAGTTGGTTAAGCATCTGCCTTTGGCTCAGGTCATAATCCCAGGGTCCTGGATTAAGCCCGACATCAGGCTTCCTACCCAGCATGGAGTCTGCTTCTCCCTCTTCCTCTGCCTCTTCCCCAGCTTGTGTGCTCTCTCTCTCTCACTCTATCTCAAATAAATAAATAAAATCTTTAAGAATTACTTTGAATGTAAATGGATTAAACCCCCCAATCAAAACACATAGGATGATAGAATGGATTAAAAAAAAGAACCATCTATATGTTGCCTCAAAGAGACTCATTTTACACATAAAGGCACCTGTGGATTAAAAGTGTAGAGATTTATCACGCAAATAGATGTAAAAAAAAACTAGTGTAGCAATATTTATATCAGACAAAATAGACTTTAAAACAAAGACTGTAACAAGAGTCAAAGAAGGACATTATGTAGTAATAAAGGGGATAATCGAAAAAGAATATACAATAGTTGTAAATGTATATGCACCCAAGATGGAAGCACCCAAATATATAAAACAGTAATGAACATAAAGGAACTAACTGATAATAATACAATAATTGTAGGGGACTTTAACACCCTACTTATATTAATGGACAAACCATCTAAGCAGAAAATCAACAAGGAAACAATGGCTTTGAATGATAGACACAGATGGACTTAAATATATTCAGAACATTTCAACCCCAAACAGCAGAATACACATTCTTTTTAAGTGCCTATGGAACAGTCTCCAGAATAGATCACATATTAACCCACAAAACCAGCCTCAACAAATTCAAAAAGATGTAACTCATATACCATGCATCTTTTTTGACTACAATGCTATGAAACTAGAAGTCAGACACACACACACACACACACACACACACATCTGGAAAGACAACAAATACATGAAAGTTAAATAACATGCTACTAAACAGTGAAAGGGTCAACTAGGAAATACAAGAAGAAATTTAAAAAGTACATGGAAACTAAAGAAATTGAACACATAACAGTCCAAAACCTTTGGAAAGCAGCAAAAATGGTTCTAAGAGGGAAGTTTATAGCAATATAGCCCACCCCAAGGAGCAAGAAAAATCTCAAGTACACAACCTAACCTTACACCTAAAGGAGCTAGAAAAAGAACAATAAACAAAAGCTAAAACCAGCAGAAGGAAGGAAATAAATAAAGATTAGAGCAGAAATAAATGATATAAAAGTTTAAAAAAATGCCAGTAGAGTAGTTCTATGAAACCAGGAACTGGTTCTTTGGAAAAAACTAATAAAATTAATAAACCCTAGCCAGACTCACAAAGAAAAAAGAGAAAGGACTCACATAAATAAAATCACAAAGGACAAAGGAGAAATAACAGCTAACCTCACAGAAATACAATTATAAGAGAATATTATGAAAAACTGTATGCTGACTAATTGGACAACCTAGAAGAAATGGATAAATTCTTAAAAACATATGAACTACTAAAACTGAATCAAGAAGAAATAGAAAATTTGAACAGGCTGATAACCAGCAAAGGAATTTTATCAGTAATCAAAAAACTCCCAAAAAACAAAAATCTAGGGCCAGATGGCTTCACAGGTGAATTCTACCAAACATTTCAAGAAGAGTTAGGGGTGCCTGGGTGGCTCAGTCATTAAGTGTCTGCCTTCAGCCCAGGTCATGATCCCAGGGCCCTGAGATTGAGCCCCGCATCAGGCTCCCTGCTTTGCAGGAAGCCTGCTTCTCCCTCTCCCAGTCCCCCTGCTTGGGTTCCCTCTCTCACTGTCTCTCTCTCTCTCTCTGTCAAATAAGTAAATAAAATCTTAAAAAAAATAAAGAGTTAACACCTACTCTTCTCAAACTACTCCAAAAAATAGAAAAGGAAGGAAAACTTCCAAATACATTTTATGAGGCCAGTATTACCCTGATACTAAAACCAGATAAAGACATCACAAATGAAAGAGACTGATAGGCCAATATCCATGATAAAAAGATACAAAAATCCTGAACAAGATATTAGCAAACCAAATTCAACAATACATTTAAAAAAATCATTCACTGTGATCAAGTGAGATTTATTCCTGGGTTGCAAGTGTGGTTCAATATTCCCAAATCAACTAATGCAATATACCATGTCAATAAGATAAAGGATAAGAACCATATGATCGGGGCACCTGGGTGGCTCAATGGGTTAAGCCTCTGCTCAGGTCATGATCTCAGGGTCCTGGGATTGAGCCCCGCATCAGCAGGGAGCCTGCTTCCCCCACCCCCCTGCCGTCTCTGCTTGCCTCTCTGCCTACTTGTGATCTCTGTCAAATGAAAAAAATAAAATCTTTTAAAAAAGAACCATATGATCATTTCAATAGATGCAGAAAAAGCATCTGATGAAGTACAACATCCATTCATGATAAAAACCCACAAGAAAATAGGTTTCAAGGAAACATACCTCAACATAGTAGAGACCATATATGAAACCCAGAGCTAATATTGTTCTCAATGGGGAAAAACTGAGAGCTTTTCCCCTAAGGTCAGGAAAAAGACAGGGATGTCAACTCTCACCACTGTTACTTAACAAAGTACTGGAAGTTCCAGTCACATCAGACAACAAAAAGAAATAAAAGGTATCCAAATTGGCAAAGAAGAAGTAAAACTTTCACTATTTGCAGATGACATGATACTCTACATAAGAAAATCCAAAACACTCCACCAAAAAATTGCTAGAAATGAGACATGAATTCAGCAAAATTCCAAGATAGAAAATCACCATACAGAAATCTGTTGCACTCTTGCAACCCAGAAATGAAATATCACCTCACAGCTGTCAGAATGGCTAAAATCAACAACACAAGAAACACAGGTATTGTCGAAGATGTGGAGAAAGGAAAACCCTCTTGTACTGTCGATGGGAATGCAAACTGGGAAAGCTACTATGGAAAACAGTATGTACATGCCTCAAAAAGTAAAAAACAGAGCTAGCCCTACTATCCAGCAATCATACTACTGTATATTTACCCAAAGAATACAAAAACATTAATTCAAAGGGATACATGTACTCCTATGTTTATAGTGGCATTATTTACAATAGCCAAGATATGGAAGCAGCCCACGTGGCAACTGATTGATGAATGGATAAAGAATATATGGTACACACACACACACACACACACACAGCCCCCAAACACATGTTGGAATATTATTTAGTTATGAAAAAGAATGAAATCTTGCCATTTGCAATGACATGGATGAGCTACAGAATTTTATGCTAAGCAAAATAAGTCCATCAGAAAAAGACAAATACCATATGATTTCATTCATCTGTGGACTTTAAGAAACAAAACAAATAAGCACAGGGGAAAAGAGAGAGAGAGAAACAAAGTAAGAAACAGACTCGTAACTATAGAGAACAAACTGATGGTTACCAGAGGGGAGGGGTGGGGGAATTGGGAGAAACAGGTTATGAAGATTAAGGAGTGCACTTCTAGTGATGAGCACTGGGTGTTGTATGGAATTGTTGATTATATTGTACACCTGAAACTAATACATCACTGTATGTTAACTGGCATTAAAATAAAAACTTAAAAAAATAAAATAAAATACAAAAAAGCTGTTTAAACTTTTTGAATTGAAGAAGATATACAAAGAATCAATGGAGATTGTGCTCATGGCCCACAAGCCTTAATATCATTAGGATGTCAATTTTCCTTTATCAGTTCTGTAAGTGCAATGTAATTCCAATCAATATCCCCACAACATTTTTCATAGAGTTTGAAAACCAGATCCTAAAATCTATATGGAACAGAAAAGACTAAGAATACCCAAGAACATTTTGAAGAAGCGAATTTATTGATGTGTGTGTGTGTCCTAACCTAAATGTACATCAGTAGGAAAATGGATAAATTTTGCTGCCTTCATACAGGGTAAAAAACCCAGAAGCTAATTTGAATGGAGAAGTACATGCCTCAATATGGTTAAACATTTTAAAAATAGTGATGAGAGAAGAAAGCAAGTTATTCATATGAAATTTAAGCACATGGAGAAAACATATTTTTATAGGTATGCATGTACTTGTAAAAGTGTAAGAATATGTACAAGAGTGATTAAATTTAAGACAGGCATTTCCCCTGCAGGGAAGGGAGAGGAATAGGACCACAAAAGGACACAAAGTGACTTCACTTGTATTTGTTAATTTTTAAAGTTAAGTTGTGGGTTAATAGCTGTTCATTATGCTATTTTATACCACTGAAATATTTAATAATAATTTATAAAAGAATATAAAGAATCAGTGAGAAACAATTTTCTTTAGGGAATGCTCTATTGAATAAATAAGTAGAGATATGACTTACCCTAACTCTTGTACTCCTCAACACAAAGCCCTCCATGGATACAAGCCACAACCACTAATCTGATTTATAGTTTCAGGGCCGCAAGTACCAGGTGGGAAGCAATATCCTCATGAGTGCGGGAATCCTCTAAGAAATAAATTACTACAAGTGGAGAAGTAGATCTTAAACAATAAGCATTCCTCATTTTGAACTGCGTCAACATCCTTGCACTTGCATCCAGCTCCAAATGGAGTTTCTGGAATGATTCTAAGATGTTTTTCAATCCCAATCTTTTTATAATCAGCAGTGGGGTACGCGTGGGACAAGGACTAACAGAAAACAGATGCTGGCAATTGTATAATTTATAAACATGATAGAAATAATATTTGCTCTAACATATTTGTCTCATGAGTAGTTCTATTCTACGTGTAATATTTTCTATCTGGTTGAAAATACGTTAACATTACAGGCTACAAAATATGACAAAAGAATGCTAAAATATAAACATCCTTCTGTGCAAATGTATTGAAAAAGAACATGAGAAATATAGGCAGACACTTTAAAGTTCTATTGAGACATTTCATTTTTAATAAGTTTCTTTATGCATGTCGACAATGAACAACACTTGTATCAATTGAACTAGGATACAACTGGAACACTTCTTTGTTGCATGCTGACAAAGAACAATTTGATTAAACAGTAAATCCTTCACAGCCTCCCTCAGAACCTTTTCTCTGAGATTTACTTTTTAGACAAAACCTCCCAGTAAGGTAAACTCTTTTATTCTTGGCACTTTGGCTGTGCCCAATATTCAACAATGATAACACTGGAGACCCAAAAATACTAAATCTAGATATCTATAGGTTCTAAAATATACATTTCATATACTTATGTAATATTTTCAATCATATAATGTGACATTCTAAACAAGGAAAGGACACCATTGATGTAAAAATTTATAAAAATTAAGAGATAATTATGTGTCTCCTTGTCCGGGAAGATCAAAGGAAATCAGGCCGGGAGCATAAGGAAAATCAAGAAATTGGAATGAATGATTTTGAATAGGCAGAAACCTTTCTCTTTGTTAGATTATAACACAATGTTATTTGGGGGAAATTATGAGGATTTTCTCACTGTCTTGTGTCATTAACATGGGAAATAAGAGTAAGAGGGAGAAAAGTAAGTTGATTTGGTAAATGTGGTCAGTGTGGACTCACACAGCTTAAGGGCTTAAGTTTTTTTTAATTTAAAAATTTTTTTAAGATTTTATTTACTTATTTATTTGACAGATGGTGATCACAAGTTGGCAGAGAGGCAGGCAGAGAGAGAGAAGGAGGAAGCAGGCTCCCTGCTGAGCAGAGAGCCCGATGTGGGGCTCAATCCCAGGACCCTGGGATCATGACCTGAGCCGAAGGCAGAGGCTTAACCCACTGAGCCACCCAGGTGCCCCAGGGCTTAAGTTTTTACAGTGCACACCGGTTCTTCACTAAAACCAAGCAATGAACCAACCATAAGTAAGAAATATTATCAAGAGCAAAAGTTTGTGTACTTGGTATTGTTTTTTCAAATATTTGAATCATTTTTATTTTATGGTATTCAGCTCCTTTCATTCCTCAGTGGTAGAGTGGGACTAGTATAAGTAACTGTTAATAGAACACATGGTCACAAATGTAGGCACACACATACATACACGTGCACACACACCTTTTTGGTCTCTATTTCTCTGAAAAGCAATTGGAAAAATATTAGTTGATAATGTGTTTATTTTACCGCATAGAGTTAATTCAGGAGGACTTCCATGGGATCTTTACAAGTACATTGCTATGACAAAGACTTGGTTTTATCTTGGGCTACAGATTACATTTTTTGTGTTTGATGTGTAATAGTAAATGTTTTAGTTACAGAAAACCTAGGACATACACATGACACTTGTCCTTCAGCCCCAGGATTACAATGGGCTTCAATATAGGTTAGTAATATTAACACTATCTTACATTTGAACGAGAATCTGATTGAAGAGATTACAAACTGTCAGCTAGATCGTTCTGCACAAATAGCAACATACAAGCAGGAGTAACAACAACAACAACACAACAACACACTCCAGCCTATAAAAATCTTGAGATAATTCTCAAATTCTTGATGGATACGAACAAAAATGTGAAAGAATCTAATATGCAAAGACTAAGAGTAGAATTGTTTTTCAACTTAATGTTTCATAGATTATGGTTATCACATGGCTTTGGATTTCCTTTATATATTGGCGAATTATTCTACGGTAAATCTATAAAAGCTGATAAGAGAAAGAAATCATGCCTTGTTTACAACTTTTGAATTCAATAAAACAGCTGGCCTTTTTTAAAAAAGATTTTATTCATCTATTTGACAGACAGATATCACAAGTAGGCAGAGAGGCAGGCAGAGAGAGAGGGGGAAGCAGGCTCCCTGCTGAGCAGAGAGGCTGATGTGGGGCTCGATCCCAGGACCCTGAGATCATGACCTGAGCCAAAGGCAGAGGCTTTAACCCACTGAGCCACCCAGGTGCCCCAGCTGGCCTTTTTTTTTCAATACTAGACTCTTTCCCCTGGAATAAATCTTGTTTCCTTTTTTGGCCAAATAAAATATTCTTCCATAAGTCTAGAGCTCATATTTTGCTTATCTCAGTTATCAGAGTCTAGAAGCATTGAGGCTGGGGTGAACCTCTACTTATTCATGGCTACGGAATGCAAGACTCTCTTTCAATCTTTTGAACCCAATCTTATGAATCCAATGCACTCACCTAGCTTACAGTATTCCCAGTTGCCAAAGAATGTTGAAATCTAGATACTTTGTCTCACAAATGCTTTTCACTGACCCAGTAGGTACCAGGTTGTCAAGGTAAACCATTACCCTTAAGGAGAAAATAAGAACTTTGGGAACTCTCAACCTATCATTTAGTAGTAGGCCATGTACTCTGGACTGAGTGTTCAGCTGTGGGAAAGTTTGTGTGGTCTATCCACAGCATTTTCCCAAGACTTTCTTATCATCCTTGCTATTTGCAGTCTGTGACCACCTAAAAGGGCAGGCCCAACTGGCTCATCAGGGAACAAAACTCACATCACTGGCCTCAATAAAACAGTGTTCTCACTTATAAAACTATATATAATGACTACTGGGACAATTATTTCTACATCCTGGCTCAGGGTGGCTGCTTAAGAAGTATTAATTGGAAATACAGAAAGCTGTTCTTTATAAAGTTTTGCACTCTTTTGGCATGATTTGATTTAATGTTAAAATTACACTAGGGAGAATTTTCTCTCCTTTCCCTGACTGATATTAGACCTGTTTTCCGTTCTTGACAGAATTTTGGCATTACCTCTTTTGTCCTCCAAATGAATTTCCTTAATACCCTTGATGCACATCTAAATCTCCTACATAGTGTTTTGCTAAGGCAACAAGACTCCCAGTTTAGCATAGGAAGGTCCATGTACCCTGAAGCTCTACCAACAACAGACTGAGAGATCTTCAGAGACACACTGAAGCCCCCAACCACATTGGAAAGCAACCTTCAATGGTGAAGCCAAAGCTGTCTGGTGGAAGGACAGTTCATGCAGATGGACCAATGTATTCTGAATTTGAAAGGGCTTCAAATTGGGCTTTTTCCTCATTCAGCACTCTTGTGAAGGGCTCTCTGGCTTTACAAAATGAAGTCTAATTGCAGTCCACCAGAGAGACAATGCTAGCAGTCATAAGGCCACCTGTGCAACTGTGGTAGGCTCCGGCATCCTTCATGCAGGAGTGTTCAAGTCATTACAGAGGCCCGGAGAGCAGCTTTTTGTCAAAGACATGGGGAAGGGCTGCATACATATTTACAAAGCTACCATCATCGCCCAGCAGACCATGTGCTTACAGTTTATTTTTACCCTATAAATAAATATGACAAGGAGAAAGAAAATGTAAAGAATCCAGAGTCAACAAAATCCTCTGCATGAGGAAGACAAAGGCATATAACTGTCCTTATATATCATTTGAATACACAAGTTTGTGCCACTTAATACATTTGGTTTTTTAAATTTATAATTTTACTCTATGGCCATCACTAAAATGTTTAAAAAGGTTCTATGGTGATTAGTGTCATTTGAGCTCTAAGAGAAATGTTTTATATGTGTCCTAAAAGCTGCCATATCCACTCTTCTATGGATTAATAATGGAATAAAGAAGTTGACTTCATGTCTATCCTTGTCCCACAATACCAGCATTCCAGTGAGGTTGTATTATATTGCAGGAAAGCTATACATAGGTAATATAGTAATTAAGCTGTATTTAGACAAAGTTATAGTCCTTGACTTACTTTCAATTTCACAAATATCATGCTACATAGTTCTACCTGGCTAGTCCACCAGCACCTTAAAATCATTATGTGCAGTCAATCTCTGGGGAAGGAGTCAAGATGGCGGAGAAGTAGCAGGCTGAGATGACATCAGGCAGCAGCAGATTAGCTAGATAGCTTATCAAACCATTCCGAACACCTACGAATCCAACAGGAGATCGAAGAAGAGCAACAATTCTAAAAACAGAAAATCAACCACTTTCTAAAAGGTAGGACCAGCAGAGAAGTGAATCCAACGTGATGGGAAGATAGACCCCAGGGGGAGGGTCCGGCTCCCAGCAAGCAGCGGAACAACGGAGCACAAAATCAGGACTTTTTTTTAAAAGTCTGCTCCATGGAGGGACATCGCTCCAGAGGCTAAAGTGGGGTGAAGACCTCGCGGGGACAGTGTGGACTCAGGTCCTGCGGGGTCACAGAAGGATCGGGGGTGTCTGAGTGTCGCAGAGCTCACAGGTATTAGAGCGGGGAAGGCGGCTGCGGAGACAGAGCCGAGGAGTGAGCTCTCAACTCGGGGTTACATAGAACCGTAATCTGTGACACGGGCTGGTGCTCTGTGCGTGGGGTCCCCACAAGATCTGGGGAGACTCCGACCTGGGAGAGCCCAGGGATCTGCAGGGTTCGGAGACTCCAGGTGGGACTCTGCCAGAGACAGAGATGCTTGGTCACAGGCTGGGTGACCTCGGAGCGCAGCCGGAGGCCAGTGAGACGGGAGTGATTGCGCACGATTTTCTCCAAGCGCGGCTGGAGGCTGGGAAGACGGGAGTGATTAAGCGCTTCTCTCTGAAGGCGCACTGAAGACTGGGGCCCCGAGCTCTCGGCTCCTCAGAGCCAGAGACTGGGAGGCCACCATTCTCATTCCTGTCCTCCGGAACTCTACGGAAAGCGTTGAGGGCACAAAAACCTCAGAAAGCGAAACTGAGAGGATTACTTAGCCCGGCCCCTGGTAAGGGCAGTGCAATTCCACCTGGGGCAGAGACACTTGAAAATCACTAGAACAGGCCCCTCCCCCAGAAGATCAACAAGAAATCCAGCCAAGACCAAGTTCACTTAACAAGGAGAACAGCGGAATTCCAGAGGAGGAGAAAGCAAAGCATGGAATTCTTGGCTTTCTCCCCATGAATCTTTAGTCTTGCAAAGTTAATTTTTTTACTCTTCTGCTAATTTTTTTTAACTTTTACCCTTTCCTCTTTTAATGTTTTTTAACTAGTTTATCTTAATAACTTTCTTTAAAAAAATCTTTTTGAACCTTTATTATTATAGTCATATTTTATCCTTCACTGTATCTAACTTTATTCTTTGTATACACATAGGGGCTTTTTTTTTCTTCTAAAAAATTTGGCGTACAACTTCTTCTAATAGATCAAAATACACCCCAAATCTAGTACCGGGCTTGACCTAGTCTCCAGCCCAAGGAAGTTCTCTCCACTTTCTTTTTTTTTTTTTATTCTCCCTACCAACT